>SJYV01006839.1:241201-265697 GCA_006410875.1 Neotragus pygmaeus
ACTGAGGAAGGCTTTCTTATCTCTCCTTGCTATTCTTTGGAACTCTGCATTCAAATGTGTATATCTTTCCTTTCCTCCTTTGCTTTTCACTTCCCTTCTTTTCACAGCTATTTGTAAGGCCTCCCCAGACAGCCATTTTGCTTGTTTGCATTTCTTTTTCTTGGGGATGGTCTTGATCCCTGTCTCCTGTACAATGTCATGAACCTCCGTCCATAGTTTATCAGGCACTCTATCTATTAGATCTAGTCTTTTAAAATAAATAACACTTATTCAAGAGAAGAAATTCAGAGAAATGCATTACATT
The DNA here is from genome assembly GCA_006410875.1 of Neotragus pygmaeus. Lineage (NCBI taxonomy): Eukaryota > Metazoa > Chordata > Mammalia > Artiodactyla > Bovidae > Neotragus > Neotragus pygmaeus. The sequence continues at coordinate 241,506 of SJYV01006839.1, forward strand.
AAATCTAATTGTAAAGCTAATAGTAGAATTTGAATTGGAGGGAAATAAGGAAGAAAGAGGAAGGAAAAAAGGGGGATATCTAATCTACTGGACTTTTTCCAAATCCTACATGTAGAGAAAGTTGAATTCTGAATTCAGCTCTGTCTGGAATCGATGAACAGAAGATTATACTGGTTAAATGCATTATACTGTGAATAGCAAAAAGTGAAAAATTATTGCCATTTAAGTAGTTCATTTTCATCTCACAGGAAAAAGAAATCCTAAAGGAGGTGGTCTGGGGCTAGTGTATCTGTTAAACAATGTTGTCAAGGAACTAGGTTCCTTCTGTATGTCAGCTCTGCCATCTTTAGCATGTGGCTGGATTTTTCAGGGCCACAGAGTGATTTCTGGACCTACAATATCATTTGCACATTCCAAAGAGGAAGAGGAAGAGGATGGGGAAGAAAAGGCAAACTGCTTCTCTTAGCGGGACTTTCCTCTTTGGTTCATTGGTCCCCACTCTATCACATGGTCACTTATAGCTGCAGGGGAAAGAGGTGTGTAAGTATTCTTCTTTGAGGTTTCTATATACAGAAATGTGGGGGGTGGGGGGTGAGTGTGTTGAGCATCCATAGTGTCTGATACAGAAAACTAGACTTCAGAGTCTTCAAGGTCTTTCTAGAAGAAAAGAGCCTTAAAACAAATCCTGAAAAATAAGTCCAGAATGCAGTGAGAGAAGGGAAGTAAAAACTGAGAGAAGGGAAGTCAAAACAGAGAAAAGAACAAACTGAAAATTCTGCAGGGTGAGTGTTGTTTTTCTTTCTGACATGGTAAAGCATTATAAGTGAAAATGTACCCCAGTGATATTCAAAGGCAGGAAATTTCTAACAAACTCATCTGAGTGCATATTGTGTCCTTGATAAATAAATGGATGAATTGTAGCCTTGCTTCTACTTCTGCAAATGTTGATTGCTTATTGAATCTAAGACTTTTGTTATGGTATTCATGTTTGAAAGTAAATTCTTGGAGTCCAGCTCACTACAGTGAAAGGTAAAAGCTTGACATTATGGTCACATTACTGATCGCTAGAACATAAGGCATTTAGCATTTGAAGTCTAGGGAAAAATACATTATTTGCTTGTTTTACTCCCTGATGAAACATTTCTAGAAAATATTTTGCCACAAAATCTCCATCGCTTTCATCATGCTTACTTTTAATCTCCTTTAAAATAAACAAAATAGTAATTTAATAATGTATCAAATAAAAAGGCAAGATTGAGGTTCACTCATTTCACAGAAAAAAATTACAGATTTTGATTCAAGTAACAATCAGAACAAGATGGAAAATTTTCTTGAGATGGAAAAAATAAGATAAAGAAATTCTGAGTACATAAGAAGATTTAGTTCTCAAAACGAAGAAAATACCAACTAACTGCATGATGTTCTCTATGTCAAGAAACTATTGTCCCAGAAGACAGATTTTGAATGCTGAACAGGAAAATGTAATGATTAAATTCCATGCAGTGTGCATCTCTCGGGTCTCCACTTTGTGACTACAAATTTTCATAGGCCCAGAGGAAAAAAGACATGAAACTCCATGGCCTCTGTCTTTACATGATTTATAATCTCATGAGGAAGGCAGATATAAACAACAAACATACAAACTGCAGAATACTATAACAGCTTTTCATGGAGGCACCGAAAGAATAAACATATTGTCTTTTACCTAGGGGAGATGAGAGAAGATCACAGAAAACTTCATGGCTCCAACCATCTGGCATTTTTGATATTTTCTACGAGGGTAGCTTTTAAGTTTCCTCAGCACAAAAAGAAAGAGAGAGTGAGATCAAGAGACAGAGAAACAGAGGGAGGGAGGCAGGAAGGGAAAGTGGAAGGAAAGGACGAAGGAAATGGTCACTATGTGAGGTTACAGTAACAGCTTGGTTATAGTGGTCATTTCACAGTGAATACATATATCAAAACCTCAAGCTGTACTCCTTAAATATACACAGCTCCTGCATCTCAATGATACCTCAATTAAGGTGTAAACAATACTATGTTCTTAAGACCAACCTGTGTATTAGGATAGAGTTCCCTGCCCACATCAATCTTACAGTTTAGTAGGGTAAAGTCAATTTATAGAAGAGTGGGATCAAATAGAAAATGTAGAATAACTCTATGTAAAACAGGGAAACCTTTTGGTATACACAGTTGAGATCCAGCCTGGAGATCTACCACTGAACCAAAGGCTGAATGATGTTGATAATAACAGATACTTATTGAAGGTTTACTACTGTTACAAGTAATGAAAGTGTCCATAACCAACAGTTACTGTGTAGAAAATTTGGTTTAGCAGAAGGAAACTCTTTCCTCAAGGATATTTTTAGAGGCACTATAAAACAATTATATCACCTCACTTTTCTCTTCCACAGAGATTCTCAGGGAAAATTCCCTCTCTAAAGGGAAGCTATGATTTTTGTCACCTTCCCACAGGGAATTCTCAGCATCCTTATTTGTATTTCACAAGATGTTTTAAGTTACCAGGTGGAAAAGTGTTGTGAAATTACTATTATCATTCAGCTTCTGTTTTCATCTGTACTTATTTCTCTGTTAAGTCCTATTCACGGTTTCTGTAAACGCCAATCACAAAATGTTACCTTGGGGTGTTGATGGGCCATTAAAAATCACCTAGAATTGCTTCTGAAGTGAAAATAAAGTAGAGCGAAAAGAAAAAAAAAACACTGAAAAAGAAAGTCATAGTGAATACACTGATTATGGAAGGATAAACATTCTTTTAACTGTCTCCCAAGATGTTCTTAAATAATGGACTAATGACCTAATTCATCACCTTGGTGGTGAGGCTCTAGCAAAACCCACTTTATTTTGGTCACACCAGTCTTGGAGCAGAAACATGAATAGAGTCAGCACCAGCCCCCTAAGGTACCTGGATCTCAGCAGCAAGATTTATTATCAGTGTACGTTCCTCACCCGCTCCTCCACTCAACCACACACTGTTTGCACACCTTAGCATAGCACTTATAATTTTGCATTGTGATTGACTATGTTCTTTTCTGTTTTACCGGCTTTTCCTTAAATTTATCCAAGTAATTAACTACATGTTATTCATTTTGAATCACTACTGTCCCTAGCAGAGAAGCAAATGGTCTTATGCTAAATGACTCAACTGATCAATTCTATCCGAAGATCAGTGCAATTGCTTAACAAAAGGCAGCTTTTTCATTTAAAGCCAGCTTTCTAAACTGTCAAGGCAAAAGGCAAAAGTAAGGGCAGAAATGCTAAGCAGAAAACAGGCTAAGAGAGTCGTCCCTTGAATATGTTAAAGGGAACCTGAAACCCACTGGTGGGTCACAAGCTCCTTCCTGAAATTACCTCCATGTCAGTACAGTCCATGTTACATCAAATATGTTCATTTGTGAGGCAGTATATTAAAAATTTCTTGTGCCTTATTCATCTTTGTAACTCCCAGTGCCAAGCACAGTGCCTGGTATAAGGTAAATGTCAAAAAAATTTAAAACTATTAAAATGTTGAGTCCTGAGTCTTAACTTTCTGGGAAAAAAATAAAGCTCTTAAGACTAAAATGGATATTGACATATTTTGACTCATCTTTAAAGAATTAGCTTTCCTTCTCCACTCCCCTTGAGCATAATAAACTCATTCAACTTTCTATTCAATTCTCACCTGACCCCAAAAGGTTTTCCCTTGACTACCTGATCTGAATTAACTCCCCCTTGGTACCTCTTACTGTATTTCTACCTTCTTGTTGAATTGAGCATTGCTGCTAAGTCACTTCAGTCGTGTCTGACTCTGTGCGACCCCATAGACAGCAGCCCACCAGGCTCCCTCGTCCCTGGGATTCTCCAGGCAAGAATACTGGAGTGGGTTGCCATTGCCTTCTCCAATGCATGAAAGTGAAAAGTGAAAGTGAACTCAGTCGTGCCCGACTCTTAGCGACCCCATGGACTGCAGCTTACCAGGCTCCTCCATCCATGGGATTTTCCAGGCAAGAGTACTGGAGTGGGTTGCCATTGCCTTCTCCGGAATTGAGCATTAAATGAATCTGTTATGGTCATGAATTTGTCTAAGCCATTTGTTTATGGTCCTCCTTTTTCACTCCAGAACATGTTTCCTTATCATCTTCCTGGTTTGCCCTGTATCTGTTATCTAGAAGAATGCTCAAACTTGCTCTACATTGGAAACACACAGGGAGCTTTTAAACAGATAGATGCCCAGGTCCAATCCAGTACAATTAAACTAGACTTTTGGGAGCAAGAAAATCATGCATCGCTATTTCACCTTTTAAGATTAACAAGTAAATGTAATTGGCAGTCAAGTCAAAGAACTACTGACCTAGAACATAATGAATGATTACTAAGCACAAATGAATGAACTGACTAGAACTCGGTACTCATTGTTCAGTATCAGATATTTATATAGGATAGACTCCTTTGCTCTGTTTTAAAGTCACAGCTGGAACCCTAAATAGCTCTTGTGGATATAATGGCTTTTAATTTAAGCATCCTCTCTTTACTGCAACTGGAAAAGCTACTTGTAATGAGTCCGTAGCAGCTTCTCTGTTTATTAAAAGCAGTGCTTTATGGAACAAGAATAAGTAAATGGAACCTTCAAAAATTCTAAGGATAAACAATCCTGTACATGACAAATGGATAGATGTGACGAGGGAATTTATTAGCACAAACCAAGCCATATGCAGATTTTAAAAAATGAGAGATGTCAGCTATCTAGACAAAGCAAGTACACAAAATCCAAAATCACTATAATGTGAATTCATTTAAAAATACTGTTGAAAATATTTATCTTATTCTGCCTTCTCCCAGTCATTAAACTCTTCATTCTGTCTGCAGAGGAGGAAACAGTCATGATTATATATTGCAATATTGGATTAGATAATCTTGGATTAGATGGCTTTATTTCTGCATTTTGTATGTTATTCCATCACCCATTCTTACTCTGCTTCAGTCAATAGTAAAGAAAACATTTAAAATCCTATCAACTGTGACACTCTAAAAGACAGTGATGATTATCCTTGTAGGTAATCCACACTTATTCTTTAGCCTTTCCTGTCAACCATGGAATAGCCAAAACAATAAGCTGGTTAAAAAATTTTACCCAGCTTACCAGAGGGAAAACTTATTTTCTTCACAAAACTCTTGCTCCCTCCATCCTGGCTACAAGTGCCATATGGAACTTGACAAGGATCATATTATCTGATTTTAATTTAAAATGCTGCAAGTGACAACTAGGGACACTAGTTATTAATATTTTATAGAACCAATAAATCTTCAGGTGGATACAGGCATAGAATTGCCTTTGGGTAAATATCATTGGTTAAACTCCTTCTCAAGTGAGGATGATTTATTTGACTCTAGGTAATAAGAAAATAAAGAAGACAGAAAGGAAATCCATATTTTAAAAGAGATACCAACCATTTGCACTGTATGCATCTTATTTAGGACCCAATTACAATAAGAAAAAATAAATTTTAATTTCTATAAGACAGTTGAGCAAATGTGAACACTGAAAACAGATTTGATGATATCAAAGAAATATTAAGTGTTTATAATGGTATTATAAATGTATTAGATTTAAAAATCCTTTCCTTATAGAGAAAAATACTGAAATATTTACAATAAGACTTATCAGTCTGGGAATTGCTTTCAAACAATTTAGAAGTGGGAATGGATGGGAGTATTGATGAAACAAGAATGGCCAAATATTTTTACAATAAGTGTTGAAACTATATAATTAGCATATATATGTTTTATTTTACTCCTCTCTCTTCATATAGATATATATGTATATATGTGTGTATACATATATAAATACACATATATATGTATACCTTTTTATTATGGGAATTTTCAAATTCCCATAATAAAACATATGTATGTGTGTATACTAAATATGTATGTATATATTTGAAAATTTCCATAATAAAAAGTTATTTTAGTAGAATTTTTATGGAAATTATGGAAATTTTCAAATATATATACATATATATTTGAAAGTATATGTATATATTTGAATACATATGTTGTTGTTCGGTCGCTAAGTTGTGTCCGACTCTTTGTGACCCCATGGACTGCAGCACAGTAGGATCCTCTGTCCTCCCAGAGTTTGCTCAAATTTATGCCCATTGAGTTGGCGATACTAACTAACCATCTCATCCTCTGTTGCACCCTTCTCCTTTTGCCTTCTATCTTTCCCAGCATCGGGGTCTTTTGCAAGAGTCAGCATTTCACAGCAGGGGCCAAAATAATGGAGTTTCAGCTTCAGCAACAGTACTTACACTGAATATTCAGGGTTGATTTCCTTTAGGAGTGACTAGTTTGATCTCCATGCAGTCCAAGGGACTCTCAAGAGGATTCTCTAGCACCACAATTCTAAAGCACCAGTTCTGTGGCAGTCATTAATATTTATGGACCAACACTCACATCCGTACATGACTATTGGAAAGACCCTAGCTTTGACTATATGGACCATTGTCTGCAAAGTTATATATATATAAAATATCATATATATGATATAATATATATTCATATATATGAAAATATATGTGTATATGTACACATACATATATTTGAAAACTCCCATAACAAAAANGTACATGACTATTGGAAAAACCCTAGCTTTGACTATATGGACCATTGTCTGCAAAGTTATATATATATAAAATATCATATATATGATATAATATATATTCATATATATGAAAATATATGTGTATATGTACACATACATATATTTGAAAACTCCCATAACAAAAAGGTAAACAACTAAAAACAATTTAGACAATAGTAAGGGCAATGATTACAACAATCTGATATTTCTTGGTGTGATAATGCCAAAAATAATAAATAGAAAAATGTGTAAACAAACTTTGATATACTTAGGCCCCCTTTTCATATTATTGGATGAAGAACAGATTTCAGTTCTAGAACTCAATCCAAACACATTTAATTATGATAGTAAAAAACGTCTTACTATATTAGTAAGTCCTCCACATGGATTATAGAGTAAGTAGTCTAAGGAACTCTACTTAAATCTTATGCTGTCCTGTTTAAATAGACTGTCTTTACCATTTATTCCTTCAACAAATGTTCTCCATCATAGGCTATGTCCTTGGGACTGTTCCAAGTACTGGGGAAACAGTGATGAACTACATGGTCTCTGTCCTGAAAGAGTTTACTTGCTATGGGATAAAAGCTATTGAATAAATAATCAAATATACAATTAGATGTGTGATAAGCACTGTAAAATAAAAATTACAAAATAATTATTTTAGAGATATTTGTTATATGTAAACATATAACAAGGCCACCTGATCTCCTCTGGGGAGTTGTGATGAGTAGCAAGAATTTATAGGGAAAGACCTTCCCAAGTCTTGCTTCTAAAAGCAATGGGAAGCCTTTGTAGGGTTTTAAGTAAATATGATAATGATCAGTTTTTCATTTTTATAAACAACTAAAGTATGTCAGTAGAACATAGACGATAAGTACAGAAGGCCCAATTTTGCCACTTACTAGCTGTCATCTTCCATGTTCACATCTTTGAAGTCCTAAAACTGTAATTCTGTCTCTGAGGGTTGTATTGATATTAAAAATTAAATGAGATAATCCATAGCAAATTCTCAGAACTATTGCCAAGTTTTAATACAACAGAAAGAAGATGGGAACTTGGACCAATCAGTCACACTCCAAGGGTTTGATTTGATGGTGAAAGAAAAACACATTTTCTTTCTACTAAGTATGCCTTTTTTAAAATCAATAGTTGGCCTTTAGAGATCTTTAAAATTATAGCCAATTTTTCAAAATAAAAATAGTTAATTTCCAAACTGGTGATTAATGTAGAATACTCTCATGTTAAAAGATTAATAACGTTTCTGTAAAACCTATTTTATGTTCATAGGCTATGCTCATTTCTCATTTACAAGAATATCAATTCATCTAAAGTGCATTAATAACATCAAAGTATTCAACCACAGCAACATTTTCCTAGCTTTATCATTAGGTTCTGTCATATCCATAGTCATGAAAATTATAGCTTGGCCAAGTTAGGAATTAGCTGTGTTTTGACTCCTACTTAAATAGCTCATTGTGTAACATTCTAACAATTACAGATTTTTTCTAAATCCCCAGATTTTTTTTTATTCTATCCTCATTACCATTGTAGAAAATACAGACCCACAGGTTTACTATTCTTTGTTCATCAATTTTAGCTACTGTGAACTTCGTGACAAGATAGAGAATTATTGTACTTTGTTTTAAAAAAAAAAAAAAAGTTTGACAAAGGATACAATTGCCCTTCTCATAGATGTGTTTAGAATTTTGTTTCCTGAATTTTGCTTTTCTCTTGCAACAGGTTTCAGTGCTGGTCTGTTCACACACATCTAAGATCCAGAGCAAAGATGAGCTGTCTGGTCACTACGTCTGCCACTTGAACTGATGCAAATCACCTCAACAGCACAGGCTTAGAGAGGAAAGAACACTGCCCGGAAGTGAAGGGAGTTGACTTCTGGGGCCGGACTCTGCAACTGATACTTCTGTGACTTTGGTAAACCTTTCAAGATGGGACTCTGACCCTATTATTGAAGGAGCCTGACTAGGTTACGGGTAACAAATTTGACACCTATGGACAGGTTTCATTGCAAGCCAAATCCATTGTTTTTTGTCAGCCTTCAAAATGCCAGATAGGCAGAGCATTCACTTTCTAGTATATCATAGCCCTACTCCTTCATCAGCAAACAGCAAAATTCTGTAAAGCAATTATCCTTCCATAAAAATCATACATTTTAAAAAAGAAATATCTTTTCTAAATTCATAGACATCATTTTTGAATCGTCTTGTATTTACTGAAAAATTGACCAGATACCAGGAATAGATTGGATCTATTCCTTTAGGTCTAATCATTGTGCTCTGTGGCTTGTACTTAGTCATGCTGGCTCTGCACCTTTTGTTAATATATATATATATATTGCCTATAGCCTTAAATATACAGAATAGCCCATTCTCAAGGCTATGACTTTTAAAAGTATAACACTTTTCCATTTATATAGAGGTAAAAAGCTGCAGAATAGAGAATAACATTTGTCTTGCTAGAGGTTTATGGCACATTGTAACCAAACATAGATGCAAGAACCTAGGTGTAAGAACAAAGGATTCCTGCACCCAGAAATTTGCAACAGTCAGCCACACCCCCTCCCCTTTTAGTATAAAAAAGCCTTAATTCTAATTCAGGTAAGATGGTTCTTTGAGACACTACTTCACCCTCTTCTTGGTCATCTGTTTTTCCAAATAAAAGTCACTACCCCCTGGCAGCCCACTCCAGTACTCTTGCCTGGAGAATCCCATGGAGGGAGGAGCCTGGTAAGTTACAATCCATGGGGTCACAAAGAGTCGGACCGACTGAGTGACTTCACTTTCTCTTTCACTTTCACCCCTTGCCCCAAAAACTCATCCCTCAGGGTACTGGCTTGTTGTGCTGTGAGCAGTACACGTTTAGACTTGGTAAGACTTCTGTTCTGGGATCCAGTCCATGATACTACATTTCATTTAGTCATCATGTCTCCTGGGGCTCCTCTGGGCTGTAACATTTTTGCATACTTTTCCTTGTTTTTGATGACTATGACAGGTTTGAGGAATTCTGGCAGGGTATTTTGTAGGATGCTAATCTATAGAAATTTGTTTGATGTTTCTCTCATAAATAGACTGGAGTTGTAAGTTTGGGGGAGGAAGATCACAGAAGTAAAGCACCATTCTCATGACATCATATCAACAGTACCTACTGTCAACATGATTTATGACTGCTGATATTGATCTGATCACCTGGCTGAAATAGTGTTTGTTAGGTTATTCCACGGTAAAGATACTTTTTCTTCTTTTCCACACTATGTACTTTAGAAGGAAGTAACTATATGAAGAAAGCTGAGTGCCAAAGAACGGATGCTTTTGAACTGTGGTGTTGGAGAAGATTCTTGAGAGTCCCTTGGACTGCAAGAAGATCCAACCAGTCCATTCTAAAGGAGATCAGCCCTGGGTGTTCTTTGGAAGGAATGATGCAAAAGCTGAAACACCAGTACTTTGGCTACCTCATGGGAAGAGTTGACTCATTGGAAAAAGACCCTGATGCTGGGAGGGATTGTGGGCAGGAGGAAAAGGGGACGACCGAGGATGAGATGGCTGGATGGCATCACCGACTTGATGGACGTGAGTCTGAGTGAACTCCGGGAGTTGGTGATGGACAGGGAGGCCTGGCGTGCTGCGATTCATGGGGTCGCAAAGAGTCAGGCACAACTGAGTGACTGAACTGAACTGAACTATGTGCAACCCACATTTAAGGAGTGGGGAGTTATGCTCTTGCCCCTTTATGTGCAGTATCTCTATCTCCAAGTATCCAAATTACTTGGATTTTTTTTCTGTATGGGAGATTTGTGTCTTTTCTCCTTTTAAAATGTATTCTATCACTTATTCCAATATGAACTCATAGATATTTGTTTTATACTTTGTGGATTGTCATAGCATTTGCTTTCTGAAACTTTTTCAGTTGGATTCTATTATTTGACACACTCCTATCAACATGGATTTGAACCTTTTTTCAAGCTCTTTCTTACTTTCTGATACTCTAAGATGCTCAAGATTCATGATATACATTTTCTTCCCCAGTCCTAGAATCATCCATTTCTCCAGGAGCCTTGGTTCCTTTCATTAGAGAAAGGTATTAAAAACCAAGATCTGGGTGATAGGTATGCTCATTGCTGCTAGGGTGTTATTTCTTTTGGGTCCTCTCAGCTCACAGAGCCTCCTTTTAATTTTACACCTGACCTAAGTCAGATATTTGATTACTAGTCTGGGTACTGAAGATGTATGAGTTTTCTTGACCCAAGATCTAAACTACCTCTAAGTTTCCTTCCGATTGTAATAGCATTGTTAGTATTCCCTCAGTTAAGAAAAAATTGCCAATTTGGGGCCCAAATTGAAATGTAAGGTATGAAAATGGAAAAATTTCAGAACAAACTTTTTTTTTACTTTATTTTACTTTGCAATACTGTATTTGTTTTGCCATACATCAACATGAATCTGCCACGGGTATACATGAATTCCCAATCCTGAAACCCCCTCTCACCTCCCTCTCCATACCATCTCTCTGGGTCATCCCAGTGCACCAGCCCCAAGCATCCTGTATCTTCCATTGAACCTAGACTGGTGATTTGTTTCTTACATGATAGCAAACATGTTTCAATGCCATTCTCCCAAATCATCCCACCCTTTCCCTCTCCCACAGAGTCCAAAAGTCTGTTCTATACATCTGTGTCTCTTTTGCTGTCTTGCATACAGGGTTATCGTTACCATCTTTCTAAATTCCATATATATGTGTTAGTATACTGTACTGGTGTTTTTCTTTCTGGCTTACTTCACTCTGTATACTAGGCCCCATTTTCATCCACCTCATTAGAACTGATTCAAATGTATTCTTTTTAATGGCTGAGTAATACTCCATCGTGCATACGTACCACAGCTTTCTTATCCATTCATCTGCTGATGGACATCTAGGTTGCTTCCATGTCCTGGCTACTATAAACAGTGCTGCGATGAACATTGGGGTACACGTGTCTCTATCAGACACACACTCCCATTGGTTCATTGTTTGCAATGACTCTAACATATACTGATTCTTTTATTAACATTTCACCCTTGTCCAAATCTACCTCATTTCCACTGAACTTTCCAATGCAAGGTGTCTCAAACTTAACGCTATTGACAATTTGAGCTGGATCATTGTTTGGGGCTTCACTGGAGGCTCGACACCAAAGTCTGCAATGTCTGCAATGTGGGAGACCTGGGTTTGATCCCTGGGTTAGGAAGATCCCCTGGAGAAGGGAACAGCTACCCACTCCAGTATTCTTGCCTAAAGAATCCTATGGACAGAGGAGCCTGTTGGGCTACAGTCCATGGGATCGCAAAGACTTGAACAAGACTGAGTGACTTAGCACAACGCGTGACACATTGTTTGTGAGGGGCTGTCCCATGCACAGTAGGATGCATACCCATGGTGTCTAGCTACTAAATACCAACAGTACCACCTCCCATTTTGGGGTGACAACCAAAATAATTTCCTGACATTGCCAAATCTTCCTGAGGAGGCCAAATACCCTGGGTTGAGAACCACTGTCCTAGTATGGAAACTTAAATTTTCAGAACCTGCTGCTAAATCCTTCTGACATCACAGTTCATTGACCTGCCTGGACAGACATGTTCCTTTGGGAATGGAGCCTGTACTACAATGAGTGCTATACTAAACGTGCCCCAGTTGTCTGCCTTGCCCCTGAGATCTCAGCATTCTCATTTTCTTACACTATCTCAGCCAACTATTTTAAGAGCCCTGGCTATGAACAACTCATTGTCTCTACCCATTTGGTATTTGCTATTATCTCTTCATGTGAATGTATCTATCTCTACTTTTAACCTGCAAATACTTCAAAGTCGATGACTGTAATTTGAGCTCCTCTTTATCTCAGACATGCCTAGCAATGGCTACAATGTATAATTGTTGGTTCACTGATCATTTTTCAACTCACTACACTAAGGAGTGTCAGTGTATCAAACGAATTTTTGAAAAAAAAAAACAATACTAATTGGGAACAAGAGTAAAGCAAGTTTAAGTTATCTTCTTTGCCAAGTTAACAATATAACTTTAATGGAGCAATAAGCTTTTATTGTTCTGGATTTCTATTCGAAGGTTTATAAGAAGCACTGAGGGAATTATTTTTCCCCAAAATTTATTTTTGTGCTCTCTGCAGTCCCTTTACTGTGGCAAAGATTTTTGTGTAACTATGGGACTTGGGAAAAGTTAAACGAAGATGGGAAAGTTCACCTTTTTTATTATTCTTTATATCATGGCCTACTCCCTTTCAGTGACTTCATTTCTATACACAGTGGGCATGTTTTCTGGTCTTCTCCGCACCTGTATCTACTTCTATCAACACTGTCTCGTGCCTTCCTTGAGGTAAACACACTTTCCCCACTTAAGACATGATTATGGTCAAGCTAGAATCTCAGTATCCTACTTTTAACCATGTAGAGTGGATATTTGAGTAGGGTCAATCAGTCATGTTATTGTTAAGTACAAGTTCCTTCTAACAAATCAGCTCACCAAGGATGCTCAGAACTACTTCCTGGAAAGAAGCCCTTCTGTTTGTTCCTAACGAGGAGAATGGAAACTCAGGACTGCTGTTTACTTCATCCTACTTTCCATAGTTGGAGAAGGCAATGGCACCCCACTCCAGTACTCTTGCCTGGAAAATCCCATGGACGGAGGAGTCTGGTGGGCTGCAGTCCATGGGGTCGCTAAGAGTTGGACACGACTGAATGACTTCACTTTCACTTTTCTCTTTCATGCATTGGAGAAGGCAATGGCAACCCACTCCAGTGTTCTTGCCTGGAGAATCCCAGGGACGGGGGAGCCTGGTGAGCTGCCGTCTCTGGGGTCGCACAGAGTCAGACATGACTGAAGCGACTTAGCAGCAGCACTTTCCATAGTTGGAAGAAGCAGAGATGGTTACAGCTGTGCCCCAGTTCTAGGTGTGTATCCATCTTCAGTGATTAATCTCAATATCTGTTGAGATTTTAGCACTGTTCACAATGATATGTGGCCCTCTCTGAAAGAGGACTCTATGTCCCTTGCGTGGTCATGTCACTTGCTCTGTCTCCCTGTAGGAGGTGACATTTCTCTCACCCTTAGTCATCAGCCTTGGCCACTTGGCTTGCTTTAACTGACAGAATATATGCAAAAGGAATATGATACATACAAGCAAAAAATATTAAGAACCACAACTTGGTTCTACAATTATTTCAGGGGTGCTTCTTCAACCCAGTTCCCAGAAGGAGAATGTATGTGTACCAGAGACACAATCAGAATGTAACATGAACAAGAAATAAAGCTTTGCTCCAGGAGTTGGTGATGGACAGGGAGGCCTGGCGTGCTGCAATTCATGGGGTCACAAAGAGTCGGACACGATTGAGCGACTGAACTGAACTGAACTGTACAACAAAAACTCCTTTTAATATATCAATCTTTCTCCCTCTCTCTCTCACTATCTGTCTCTCCCAGAAGATAATTTCACCAGGTTTCTATCTTATAACTGGAAGAATTCTAATTATCTTGTGACTAATATATATTCCTTATTCCATGACTAATGCATACAATTTGGCAACACATTTACAAAGCAAATTACCAAGGTCCCAACATGCATGAACAAGTATACATTTAACTAGTCTGTCCTAGAAATGGCTATTTTAATGTCAAAGAAGAAATTATCTTCAACATTAAACATATGCTCAGAGATGCTAAACAAGTTTTCAGAGTAGCACTAATTTGTTCTCTCTAATGCTCATATTTACATTATAGCTAATGTTTAAGTCTCTTATCAAATACAAAAGTTATAATTTCAACCTCTTTTAATAATTCTTTCAACATATTTTTCACTTTTTTAATATATAAATTTTATTTAAGTAGTGCTTTTTATACTTTAAATTTTTAATTAGTTTTTAAGAGTCATTAAATTTACTTTGAACACGGAATATTATTTGTTTCATGTTGAAATTAAAACATACTAACATTTTCATATATGTTTAGACATATGAAATATAGTAAAATTTTGAAATTTCTCTATTTCTATTAGCTAATGTATTACAGAAATGAGCTTCCCAGGTGGCTCAGTGGTAAAGAATCTGCCTGCCAATGCAAGAAACACATTTTCAATCCCTGGTCCAGGAAGTTCCCCTAGAAAAGAAAATGGCAACCCACTCCAATATTCTTGCCTGGAGAACCCCATGGACAGAGGAGCCTGGTGGGCTGCCATCTGTGGGGGTTGCACAGAGTTGGACACGACTGAAGTGACTTAGCAGCAGCAGCAGCAGCAGAGCATACCCACATCTGACTCTCCTTTCTTTCTTATGAACACAAGAAGACCATGTTTCTCAACATTCTTGCAGTTAGAGCTAAATGACTAGTTCTAGTTTAATGGTTTTTGACTGAGAGTAATTTTCCCCCTCACCTCTCCACCCCACTCCACCAGGGGAGATTTAGTAATGTCTGGAAAAATGTTTGGTTGTCATAGCTGTAGAAGGTGCTCCTGACATCTAGTATGAAGATCCCAGGGATGCTGCTGCAAACCCTACCAAGTACAAGACATTCTGACAACAGCAACAGGTCATTCAGCCCCAATGTGGACAGGGCCAAGGTTGACAAACCCTGTTCTAGGAAATGAAACTGAAGTGGAAGTAATTTAGGTCACTTTCAAACTATGGCTTTCAAAAGCCTCTCTTCTGTTTAAGAAGAAACCTTGGAGGCCATGTGTCGAAATGGAAGAACCAGACTGGGTTCCTGAGTCGTCACACAGTCATCACACAGAAAGAAGCTGCCCTGGAGAGTTACCTGAACCTCAAGAGTCTGTGCGCTCATTACATAAATCTCTTTTTGTATCTAACCTATATTGTGTGTTTTAAGCCTGATTTCAGAGCTAATTTGTTACTGCAACATAATTCATCCTATCCTTACTAACACCACTGTTGTTGATCAGTCGCTAATCTTTGCAACCCCATGGACTGCAGCACGCCAGGCTTCCCTGTCCTTCATTATCTCCCAGAGTTTGCTTAAACTCATGTTCATTGATTCAGTGATGCCATTCAACCATCACATTCTCTGTCGGCCCCTTCTCCTCTGTCCTCAATCTTTCCCAGCATCAGGGTCTTTTCCAATGAGTCTGCTCTTCACATCAGGTGGCCAAAGTATTGGAGCTTCAGCTTCATCATCAATCTTCTTAATGAATATTCAGGGTTGATTTCCTTTAGGATTGACTGATTTGATCTTGCTGCCCATGGGCTCTCAAGAGTCTTCCCCAGCGCCACAGTTCAAAGACATCAGTTTTTCAGTGCTCAGCCTTCTTTATGCTCCAACTTTCACATCCATACATGACTACTGGAAAAACCATAGCTTTGACTAGTAGTACCTTTGTCTGCAAAGTAATGTCTCTGCTTTTTAATATGCTGTCTAGGTTTCTCATACCTTTTCTTCCAAGTAGCAAGTATCTTAATTTCATGGCTGCAGTCACCATCTGCAGGGATTCTGGAGCCCAATAAAATAAAATCTGTCACTGTTTCCACATTTTACCCATCTATTTGCCATGAAGTGATGGGACCAGATGCCTCTATCTTAGTTTTTTTTATTATAGCTAGCTTCACAAAATTTCACTTATGTGAATGTCAATATACTACATTTTTAAAATGCCAGCTTATATCATATGCACTGCTTCAAGTAACATTCAATTATTATATAACTCATTTTTAGGCAAATATTTTTCATTATTTCAGCCATGAACACATGCTGAAGATGACATTATTCAAGCATGAGCAGGATTTGAAGAATATATTTGAAAGACCAGTTGGCAGTACACTCAATAATCTTCAGAATGTAGAACATAATTGTGTGAGTGTGAAAAGAATAGATCACCCAGGTCTGATAATGAAACTGAGAAACTCTAACTTCCACAGAGTGAAGAATGTTCTTGTGCACAAGTCATATGAATATGAGATAAGAGATTTGAAAATGAAATTTTTCCTCAGCAGAGTAGATACCATGCTGCATTTCTCAGCTGCCTAGCTATGGCAAGTGATGTATGTTCATAACACCGTGGATGGTGGCTTAGGAAGGGAATCCAATAAAATCTGTCCTGGAGCCAAGAATACAATCCAAGGAAAATGCCTCTTGTTAATCATCATAATCACTCCCTCTGTATGCCAGAGAAGGGCTCACTTTCTAACTCAGTCTTACTATATACTATTTAAATTAGCCAAAAGCAGAGGTACAAAGCTAAGGCTCCCAAAATTTTAACTCAAAGGCAAGAGTTACCTGGTTTTTCATACTTTCTACTTTTTTTTTTCCTTTTCTCTGTGAAAGGCATAATAATAATTTGTAAAGCTTTCAGTTCATGCTTCCAAGTCCTTAACAACAATCTTATTATGAGACATAAAGTTGTTTGAAAAGGAACAAAAAAGGAATAAGAAATGTATGCCCTACTGTGATGACACCATTGTGCAAAATAAAACCCAGTTCCAAAATGGTGATATTTGCAGAAACTGTATATTTAATAAGATTTTTCTGACAGAAACATTTTATTGCCATTGCCAAAGAAGCAATAAAAATCAGAATTCATATGCATCTTTTTTAATAAAAAATTAATTCTATAGGAGCATATCTCATGGCTAGCTAAAGACCATTTTGATATAACCAAGGAAAAACTGGCTTTGCCTAATAACTATTTTTTTCTTGATAAATAATTTTGACCCTGTGATGGTCCTTGTCTTTCTAATATAATCTTATGGAAATGACACTGTACAATGTTCTGGAACGTGGACCTAGCTGGTAGTTTGGGGATTCAAATTCTGGTACTAAAGAACTTCCAAAATTCTGCAATATATTGCTGAGGCTCAGACAGTTTCCACCACAAAATACTAGGACTTCCCTTGAAGAGGGGAAGAGGGAAACTTCACATTTGAGACTATTGAATACTCAACTTTGTGTAGGAGTAACCAAGTACCCAAAAAATTAATGTATTTTGTTCAAGGTCACTTCAAAAAATCAGCTTGGTTCACACAGGCATGACTGCTCAGGAAGGTCCAATCCAAAGGGTGGAATTAAATAACAGGAGCAAAAGTGACAAGATTAATTATTTTCNAGAGGGGAAGGGGGAAACTTCACATTTGAGACTACTGAATACTCAGCTTTGTGTAGGAGTAACCAAGTACCCAAAAAATTAATATATTTTGTTCAAGGTCACTTCAAAAAATCAGCTTGGTTCACACAGGCATGATTGCTCAGGAAGGTCCAATCCAAAGGGTGGAATTAAATAACAGGAGCAAAAGTGACAAGATTAATTATTTTCTGATGATGCTTGGAGAAGGATGCCAACCAAGTAGCTGATAGTACAGGAAGGATGATACAGCACCATGTGAGAAACACCAGGGCCTTGGCCTCATAGACTGGAATTCCAGTTGGGTCACAAGCAAAACACTACAGGAAAGAGGATCTAAAGACATAGAGGTAAACCCAAGTCCATGACCCAAGTCCAGCTATTACCTCTACAGTGGAGTGCCTACCCTATCTAAGCAAAAACAATTACCAGGACTGTATCTATAAAATGATATCACCTACTACTTCCTGGTGGAACTAAAAACTCCCAATTTAGCCCCTGTCCTAGTCAGAACTAGTGTTAAGATCAGAAAGTGTGTGTGTTGCTACTCACTCTAGAGTCGAGGAAAGGCACTGGCTGAGAAAATACAAAGAAGGACTAAATTTAGCTCCTGAGATTTCTTTCATCTTACATTTTAAAATTGCTTCTGTACTCTCCTTGGAAGTACAAATGTCATCTCATATTCCAAATGCNTACAATGAAAGCAAAAGGCACTCACATTGACAACCAGACCAACAGCCTCAATCCATGATATCAATGGGAACAACTACTATACTTAAGACCATTCTTTCTTTCTGGCTGATATGCAAATATCCATGGGGTCAATATGCTACTTTTAAAGTGTTACTGTTGGTCGATCAGTCATGTCTAACTCTTTGTGACCCCATGGACTGTAGCTTGCCAGGCTCCTCTGCACGTGGAATTCTCCAGGCAAGAATACTGGAGTGGGTTGCCATGCTCTTCTCCAGGGGATCTTCCTAACCCAGGAATCGAACCCAGATCTCCTACATTGCAGGCGGATTCTTTACCATCTGAGCCATCACGGAAGCCCAACATTATCAAGAACCAGTTTTTCAATTGTTTTAGATCTTAACATTTTCATTTTTTTATATTTATTTATTTATTTGACTGCACTAAATCTGAGTTGCAGCACATGTTATCTTTTAGTTACAGCACGTGGGATTTTAGTAGTGCCATGCAAACTATTATTTACAGAATGTGGGATCTAGTTCCCTGACCAGGGATTGAACCCAGGCCCCCTGCATTGGGAGCCTGGAGACTTATCCACTGGACTACCAGGGAAGTCTCCTAACATTTTTTAAAGGCAAAAATTAAGAAAGTTTTCTCGGTATCACGATAGTCTCATCATTTATTATAACTTCGCAGACTGACTAGATATATAATGTCCAACAAAACTCAAAGATGAGGTCCTTATAAAATCAAGACAGATAACAGGCCATGTAGAATATATTATTTTGCTGAAAGTCCTTAGGCATCCACTAGGTTCATTTTTCTGAATGCCCACTTTTCTCCTTCAGTGGTTTTGATTAAAGTTCTGGAAATAGATGCAACTCTCTGGTAATACAGCAGGCAAAATGGAAAGGAGGCTGTATTAATCTGTCACTAAGCCTTAAATATTCCTTCTCTTCTCTTGTCTCGTACAAAATGAGCCTCATCTACTATGTATTTTCATTCCACTGCCCCTTTCAGGTTATTGATCTTTGTATTATTTCTGCAAGCACATGGAAAGGTTTTATTATGTGTCTGAATTAAATCTATGATGCATACAGGCTGCTTGACTCAGCCAAATGAGTCTTTAATACACTTCAAAGTGAATCTTTAAAAAATTTTTTTTCATTGAGAACCATCTCCCATTACAACTTCTAAAGTTACTTGATAGCCTTATGCAGTTTTACAGCATGTACTAAATATAAATGAAGAGAGAATAAAAATAAATATTACATATCAGGAGTGCTCATAAAACCACTGTGTAATTGTTCTGTCCTCTAACCAAGCTCGCACCCAAAATCCTATTTTTAATGTTCTACAATTTCTATTAAAACCTTATGACTGCTCCTGAGATAAGACCATATGCTTAAGCCAACATTAGGCAATTTCTCTTTTTCTTCCATTAAAACAACAAAACAACACAAAAAATCCAGAAGCTAAGCAAATTTAGCTTCAGCTTCTTAGGATCAACATTTTTAATTAGGAAGGTAAAGCATTTTAATCTTAAAAGCAAATTATTTATTTCTTGGGGATTTATTTCCCGATAATACATAATACTAAATGTTTTGAACACATTATTTAAAATAATAGATGAGTGTCTTGGCCCCAGGGCATAAATACACATATGATACACTAACAGTTAATTCTCTTAATTATTTACAATGGTTGTGTTCTCTAATAACATTTATGATGTGTTAAGAAAATAAATCAAGAACAATTTAAAAGTAGAAGTCACAAAATATAGCTGAATGAAAATTGGAAACTTGAGTAGTTGAGTAATTGGAAACTTAAGATCAGCTCTAACACTGATCTTGTGTATCTAACATTGTAAATCACTTCTTCTCTAATTACTATTTTTATAATACTATTGCTATAATATTAATTCTTAAATAATGTAATTAAAGTGAGTTAATATTTAATTAATAATCAACATATAGGAATATATAACTTACATACCCATCCAAAAGATTGCCTATTCTGTTAGCAGACAATATAACCATACCATCTGGGGGACTAAAGATAGTAAAACTGAAGAACTAGAGTCCAAATCCACAATGTATATAGACACAAAATACAAGTTTTAAAGCTCTCTAGGAATAAATCAATACACAAAAAAATTAAATTCTGCCCATGAAGGAATGACTATTTCTGCCCCTAATTTCCTCAAGTTCAAATAGAAAAAGTGAAAGTGAAAGAGAAGTCGCTCAGTCGTGTCTGACTCTTTGCGACCCCATGGACTGTAGCCCACCAGGCTCCTCTGTCCATGGGATTCTCCAGGCAAGAATACGGGAAGGGGTTGCCATTTCCCTGGTGGCTCAGCGGGTAGAGGACCCGCCCACGGTGAGGAAGACCTGGGTTCGATTCCTGGGTTGGGAAGATCTCTGGAGCTGGGAACGGCTCCCCACTCCAGAGTTCTGGCCTGGGGCCATGGACTGTGTAGTCCATGGGGTCACAAAGAGTCGGACGAGACTGAGCAACTTTCAAATATAGAAAGGTAACTGCAATTAAAGAAGTGGGGTGGAACTAAGGGGCGAAAAGCTTGTAAAGCTCTGCCTGCCTGGCTTACTTCACTTAGTATGACAATCTCCAGGTCCATCCATGTTGCTGCAAATGGCATTACTTCATTCTTTTTTATTGGTCAAGTTAACAGTCCATCATATAAATATACCACATCTCCTTTATCCATTCATCTGTGGATGGACATTTTGGTTGCTTCCAACTCTTGGCTACTGTAAATAGTGCTGCAGTGAACATTGGGGTGCATTATCCTTTCCAACTATGGTTTTCTCCAGATAGATGCCCAGGAGTGGCACTCCTAGATCATATCATTGTTGTTCAGTCACCCAGTCGTGTCCGACACTGCGATTCATGAACTGCGGCATGCCAGGCCTCCCTGTCCCTTACCATTTCCCAGAGTTTGCCCAAGTTCATTGCACTGGTGATGCCATGCAGCCATCTCATGCTCTGATGCCCTCTTCTCCTTCTGCCCTCAACCTTTCCCAGCATCAGGGACTTTTTCAATGAGTTGTCTGTTCACATCAGATGACCAAAATACTGGAGCTTCAGCTTCAGCATCAGTCCTTCCAGTGAATATTCAGTGTTGATCTCCCTTAAGATTGAGTGGTTTGATCTCCTTGCTGTCCAAGGGACTTTCAGGGGTCTTCTCCAGCACCACAGTTCAAAGGCATCAATTCTTTGGCATTCTACCTTCTTTATGGTCCAGCTCTCACAACTGTACGTGATCACTGGGAAGACCATAGCCTTGACTATATGGACCTTTATTGGCAGAGTAATGTCTGCTTTTCAACACAATGTCTAAGTTTGTCATCACTTTCCTGCCAAGAAGCAATCGTCTTCTGATTTTATGGCTGCAGTCACCATCCATAGTGATTTTGGAGTACAAGAAGAGGAAATCTGTCACCACTTCCACCTTTCCCCGTTCTATTTGCCATGCAGTAATGAGGCCGGATGCCATAATCTTAGTTTTTTTAATATTTAGTTTAAACCTGGCTCTTTCACTCTCCTTCTTCACCCTCAAGAAGCTGTTATTTCCTCTTCACTTTCTGCTATTAGAGTGGTATCATCTGCATATCTGAGGTAGTTGATGTTTCTCCTGCCTATCTCAAATCCAGATTGTAACTCATCCAGCCCAGCATTCCTCATGATGTGCTCAGCATAAAGGTTAAACAAGCAAGGTGACAGCAGACAGCCCTATTGTACTCCTTTCTTGATCTTGAACCAATCAGTTGTTCCATACAGGGTTCTAACTGTTGCTTCTTGACCTGTCTACAGGTTTCTCAGGAGACAGGTAAGATGGTCTGGTATTCCCATCTCTCTAGGAGCTTTCCACAGTTTGTCATGATCTACACATTCAAAGGCTTTAGTGCAGTTGATGAAACATAGGTATTTTTCTGAAATCCCCTTGTTTTTTCTACGATCCAGCAAATATTGGCAATTTGATCTCTAGTTCCTCTTCCTTTTCTAAACCCAGTGTGGACATCTGGAAGTTCTTGGTTCACATAATGCTGAAGCCTAGCAGGCAAGATTTTCAGCGTGATCTTACCAGCATGGGAGATGAGTGCAACTGTCCAATGCTTAGCACATTCTTTGGTCCTACCCTTCTTGGGAATTGGGATGAGGATTGACTTTTTCCAGTCCTGTCACCACTGCTGGGTCTTCCAGATTTGCTGACACAATGAATGTAAAACCTTGATGGCATCCTCCTTTAGGGATCTGAATAGTTCGGCTGGAATTTCATTGCATCCACTAGCTTTATTAACACCTTCTTAAAGCCCACTTGACTTTGCACTCCAGAATGTCTGGCTCTGGATGACTAACCACACCATGGTAGTAATCCAATTCATTAAGATCTTTTTTAATACAGTTCTTCCATGTTATCTTTCATTCTCTTCAGCATCTACTAGGTTTCTACTGTTTTTATCCTTTTTTATGTCCATCTTTGGCCAGAATACTCCCTTGATGTTTCCAGTTTTCCTGAGTAGATCTCTAGTCTTCCCCTTTTTTGCTTTCTTCTATTATTAAATACTGTTCATTGAGGAAGGCCTTCTTGTCTCTTCTAGCTATCCTTTGAAACCTGCATTTAATTGGATGTAGCTTTCGCTCTCTTCCTTGTTTTTTGCTTTTCTTCATTCTTCCACTATTCATAAAGCCTCCTCAAATAACCATGCCCTCCTTCTGGTATGCTGGAAACACTCTGTATTCTCATCTGGGTTGTGGTTACAGTTAAACAATGTGTATTTATGTGTGCGTGTGTGTGTAGAAATTCAAAACACAGTATAAAACATACATATAAAAATTTATCACTTGAGACTTTTAGGCCTTGTAGGGTGTATGCTATATACTTCAACAAAAAATTAATAAATAAGTATTTTACATCTTGGTAGCAGAAGTAGGTGAAAGTTTTATCCAAGTTCTCTTTTCAGTGGAGAAGTAAGAGATGAACTTCCTGATGGTTTGCTTCCTTCCTCATTGTCCAGCATGAAGAACCAAAAAGGGGTCACTTTCATTCTCTTTAACATATTGGTCTCTTTCTATATGATGTATACATTCATTTCCTGAGACTGTCATAAGTAAATTACTATAGATTTAATGGCTTAAAAGAACAGAAATTTATTCTCTCCAAGTTCTGGAGATGAGAAGGGAAGATTGAAATGTCAATAGGACTGTACATCCCCAGAAAGCTCTAGGGAAGGATCCTTCCTTGCCTCTTTCAGCTTCCAGTGGCCCCAAGTGGCCCCTGAGTTGCAGCCATATCTCTTCTGCCTCTGTCCTCACATGGCCTTCTCTGAGTCTCAAAGTTTCTGTGTCTTTTCTTCTGATACAAGAACACTTGTCACTGGATTTAGGGCACACCCAGATAATCTCATCTAGATCCAGAGTGATCTCATCAGAGATCTTTTATCTTTTTGACAGGATGGCTCAGATGGTAAAGAATCCACCTGCAATGCAGGAGACCCTGGTTCCATCCCTGGGTCAGGAAGACTCACTGGAGAAGGGAAGGGCTACCCATGCCAATATTCTTGCCTGGAAAATCACATGGACAGAGGAGCCTGGTAGGCTACAGTTCATGGGGTCACACATAGTCAGACATGACTGAGCAATTAACACTTTCACTTTTCAGAGACCTTTAACTTAGTTAAATCTGCAGACTTTTTTTTTTTTTTTTTTTTTTTTTCAA
>SJYV01006839.1:265803-280046 GCA_006410875.1 Neotragus pygmaeus
CTTTTTTTTTTTTTTTTTTTACCAAATAAGGCCACATTCACAGGTTCTTGGTATTAGGATATGGACATATTTGGGGGGAGGAGCACCATTCAATCCACTAAAATGTGTATAGACTAAAATGAATGCAATTCTTCACTATAATGAAGTTAATATAATGTACATTCTTTGGTCAGTTAAGAACAATGAAATGTATATTTGATTTGTGTGGTTTCCAGATGTAAAAGCAGCTTTGCTTACCTGATCTGACCTTCATAATCAGACTCCCTATAATAAAAAAAGAGATTTGCTGTGGTAACCAGAATATACAGTTGACACTTCAACAAGGCAGGGTCGAAAATCTCTGTTTAACTTAAAAATTACAGTCAGCCTTTTGTATTCACAATTGCTCCATATCTGCAGCTTCAACAAAGCACAGATCATGTAGTATTGTAGTATTTACTGTTGGGAAAAAAAGCCAGTGCAAATTTGTGTTCTTCAAGGGCCAACTGTATTTATTTATCACCTATTCATTTATTTAACCAATTGGAACCCTACTAGCAGGAGGCAGCACTGAAAGTTTTAGTTCAAAATAGAGAATTAGTTTCAGCCCATTTCAAAGAAAGGGAACATGACATGACATTTCACTTCTAACTCACAGAGGAAGGGGTTCACAACAACTTCAACAGTAAGACCTATGTAAAATGATGGCATGTGATAAAGGACAAAATTCTCAGGTAGAACTCCCCAAATAACAAGCTGAAGCTTTCCAAGGAACAAGTTGAACACACATAGAAATGTTTGACTAAAAACATAAAATTAGTGCTTAACTAAAGCTAAGAAACTCTGTTTTCTTCTTTTATGGTGGCAAACTTTTGCCCAGCTTAAGAGATAACAATATGTTATTTTTTATAAAGCAATACAACTACTTTTCAAGTATCAAACATTATGTCCACAAGTTTAGAAATAGCTGAGTCCTTCACAAACATGCATTTTTTTCTTTTCTTCCCCAAATTACCTTATAATAAATAGGTATATTTGATTTGTGTACTTTATATGTACTTTTTATGTATATGATATATATTCCTTTTTAAAACAAACCACTATTGTAATTAAGTGTCTGAATTTATATTGGTGAATATTGAGCAATTATTTATGTAAAACAAATATTCCGCTAACAAAAAAAGTCCTATAAGTAATTTATGGCTATTGTATATTTAATACTGTATATTGTATATTTATGGGTATTGTATATTATAATTCCATTTACAAAAATTTGATTTTTGTACAACTACTATCTCTGAATAAAATGAGACTCATCTCTGCTACTTATTTAAAATGCAATGGTTATCACATAAGAAACACCTTCGGCTTTCACCAACCGGGTAAGTGATCATCANGGTATTGTATATTATAATTCCATTTACAAAAATTTGATTTTTGTACAACTACTATCTCTGAATAAAATGAGACTCATCTCTGCTACTTATTTAAAATGCAATGGTTATCACATAAGAAACACCTTCGGCTTTCACCAACCGGGTAAGTGATCATCACAAATCAAATAGCCTTCACTGTTCTTTTGTCTTTTCAGTCTTAAAAAAGAGGATTTCAATTTGTCAAATAGCTGCACAAAAATGGAGAATTGCCTTTCATTATTGTGCAAAAGACAAGATTCCATGAAAACTGCTAAGAAGCATTTTCCTGCAAGGCATATCATAATGTATGGGCTTAAAAAGACTTTGGTATTACCAATATTATAACTGGGCAGATGTCTGCTGCAAATATTCATGTCTGCATTTAAAAGCCAGGTTTTCCTAAGAGTCAACTGTTGGAAGCACTTTGGATTATAGCACAAAATATTCATTGATTATTTTGCAAATGAACATTCTAGTTCCTCTGACAATTTTATAGGTGTTTTAGAAGATGGCCTGGAAAATGAAAAGCATGGCCAGTGGGGCAAGATGTAGCACCAGAAGTAAGAACATAAGGCAGAAGAGCAGCGGCTGAGAGCTAGACCTTGGACAGAAGCCAGTAGCTGTATCCTATCAAGCCCGCATCTTTCTCAAGGCATGCTGGGATTCCAAATGGTCTGGCAAATGGGGGAGGATGCCAAATAATTAAACAACTACACAGATACTATGTATAAAATGACTAATGAGAACCTACGGTATAGCACAGGGAACTCTACTCAATGCTCTGTGGTGACCTAAAGGGGAAAAAAAAAATCCAAGAAAAGAAGGGATACATGTATACGTATAGCTGATTCACTTTGCTATACAGCAGAAACTAACACAATATTGTAAAACAATTATACCCCAATAAAAATTTTAAAAACAGATAAATAAAAGGGTTAAGAACATG
The DNA here is from genome assembly GCA_006410875.1 of Neotragus pygmaeus. Lineage (NCBI taxonomy): Eukaryota > Metazoa > Chordata > Mammalia > Artiodactyla > Bovidae > Neotragus > Neotragus pygmaeus. The sequence goes on from SJYV01006839.1 coordinate 268,144, forward strand.
CAAAAAAAAAAAAACTATGCATGGTTGAGAGCTGCGTGAAAGAAAATAACAAGAATGAGTTAGGGAATAACAGTAGAGAGTAGATATTTTAGAGGATAATCTGTAAAGACCTCTCTGAGGAGGTGGTCTTTCTTTCAGACTTCATAACTGGACCACAGTCAAGGTAAATTCTGTTTCATGATCAGAATGTCAACATTTCAGCTCTAAGTTACAGCACAAAAATGACCAGCTTCTTCAAAATAAACCTGTTACATGTCTCGTGTCCCTCTTAAAGCATGACAGTCACTGGGACACCAGAACGTTGACGTATAAAGAAGATAATGAGTAGACTCTGGTGATTTGTCTCCTAGTTTTATGAAATTCCAAACTCACTGTAAACAGCTTACAGAAGTAGGCAGCTCATTAGGTTCAGTCCGTAGCAAGATAGTACACAGCACTTAATCCTCACCAGGGTATTACTGCTACATTCAAGTCTACAAAAGAAATAAATTTCAGCACTCAATTGCCAACTCTAGTCACACGGAATAGAAACAGGGAAAGATGTACTTACCGAATGTGAAAATAACCTGAAGGCAAAGCAGGTTAGCTACTTTGGTGTTAATAAATTACTATGTACTTTAACCAATGGAGTAGCCAAATGTATGTTATATATATGTATATATATATATATACACACAGTTCTAAGCATTCAACAAATTTCAGTCTGTTCTATTAATAGTTTAGAAAATTTGCTTTATTGAATAGGCTGTAGAGTTTCTTGAAGAAAGATCATAAAATGTAGAAAAGCAGGGGAGAAAACAAAGAAAAAAATAGTACCTCTGTGGCAGATCAAAGGTAATAATGGCCTCAGTTTGCCATTCTTCCCTATATCTATAACCTTTGTCTGTAATTCTACAGCAATCTCCCATCCTGTGCTCAGACATTGGAACTCATTTTAGGCCAGTAAGATTGTAATGAGTGTGACACAAACAAGCACATGGAAGGTACTTGCATGAGAGCTTGCTTCTGTCACTATCATAAGAAAGGCATGCCCTAGGTAGCCCTCTTGTGCCAGGGAATAACAANCAGACCCCCAGAGGAAGAGATGCTTAGCTGGCAGGAGCCTCACTCAGCAAAGACATTTAGGCCGGCAAGGCCCTCTCCTCCCCGAGGGTGCTGGGGACCCTCGGGAACTCCAGCCCTGGGCCAGCTTCACAGGTGGCCCTCGGGAGCAGGCTGGCGGCTCTCCCGGTGGTGGGGGTGGGGGGGGTGCAGGCAGGCCTGTTAACCCTTTACTGCACAGCAGGTGGAAAACAGCTCCCATCAAGGAGAGAAGCAAAAAGACTTCACGCTAGAAACACCGAGGAAATGATTCTAGCTGCCGAATCACACACACCTGCTCACTGACACAGACTCATTTAGAGGATCCACTCTCTGCCCCTTCAATGTCTATGAAATGACTTAAAGTTTCTTCTCCTGTTCACTAAGAAAACACTTGGAACCAAAGAGACTGACACTCTGAATGTCCAGACGATTTCGGGAGTGGGAGACAGCGGCGGCTCTGGCCTGCTCTGTACTCTTCCATCAGGGACCAACAAGCTGTCCGTGCTAACTCCAGTCACACATCCACGTACAGTAAATGACCTCAGTGATGGAGAAAAAAGCCTGGCAAGATGAACATGAGAGGATGAAAGTGGTCTAGTGTCAATGGACATTTCATCTGCTTTCAGTTCAGCTCAGGCGCTCCATCGTGTCCGACTCTGCGACCCCATGGACTGCAGCACGTCAGGCTTCCTTTCACTTAAAGGGAAGCTTCATTTGCTTTAAATTTATTTTACTCTTTTAAAAAGTTATTTACAGTGAGCACATAATGCTTTTATTTTTTTTAATTCAACTTAAAAGGTGACTGGCGGGGGCTTGCTTGTTGGCTCAGTGTTAAAGAATCTGCCTGCCAATGCAGGGACGCGGGTTCGATCCCTGGTCTGGGAAGATCCCCCATGCTGCAGGACCCATGGGCTGCCACCACTGAGCCTGCGTGCCTAGAGCCCGTGCTCAACAAGAGATGCCTCCGCCGTGCGAGGCCTGAGCCCTGCAGCTGGAGAGCAGCCCCGCTCTCCGCGACGAGGGAGCGCCTCCGCAAAGCACGGAGACCCAGCGCCGCCGAAAATACAAATAACCTAAAAACAAAAGCGTGCCCGCGGGCATGGAGTCGTTTTCTCGGGAAAATCCCTGAGCACAAGTCCCCCAGGCTCTCCACCGCATCGGGCTAAGCTGACTCGCAGCAACAGTTGGCAAAGTGTCTTCCACGTATGACGTCTTTTGAGCCTCACAACCCCCAAGATGTAGGCGCTCGGACGCCCTGCCACAGAGACAGCTCAGGTCGGGGAGGTTAGGTGACCAATGAGGCCAGATCCTGGGAGGACAGGAGTTTGCGGAGGTCTCCCAGCTGCCCTCACAACGTTAACTGGCCCCAGAAATAACTGACTTTTGGGAGCTCTCGGTGAGGTCAGATTTGGGGGGAGCTGTGGGCGTGAGTGCCAGATCACGTGGGCCATTTCTCAACCTCTTTCTGTAAGAGCTGGGGTGTGATCGGGGCTGGCTCAGACTGGCGGCCTGATGGGAGGGTCTCGCCAGCCTGCTAAGACCCCACTGGGGCCAAAGAACAGCCTCCCCTTCTGCGTGTGCTAAGCCAGGGGTGTGAGACGGTACAGCTGGGTGAGGGTTCGTGAAGGAGACGCGGTGAGCCTCGGAGGGGCTGTGCCCAGGGCCAGGGGCAACCAGGGTGTGGCCGCACTGACAGCCTGTGGTGGGGAGCTGGGGTGCCCGGCTCTGAGCTTCGCGGCCGGCGGCGCCCTGGCACACGGCACCTGCAGCTATTGACAGCAAATCCCGAAAGCGATCCCCAGGCCCAGGGGCTCCTGACGCCCGAGCGTCTGGGGCAGACCCCACCACCTGGAGCATCCTGTGCCGAGGCCAGGCCAGACGTCCAGTGCCAAGGCCACGCTCCTCTGAGGCCTGCCCACCCCTCTAGCTCACGGCCGCCTCACCACACCTCTGCCTCCGTCGTCACGGGGCCCCAGCTCTGAGTGTCCGAACCTTGCTCCTTGTAAGGACACCCGTCCCTGGAGGGGGCCCATCTCAGTGCTGCCCTGTCTTACCTGGCACCTCTGCAGTGATCTGTCAGAGGCTGGAGGCACAGGCATCAGGGTTAGGATCTGAACACGTCTCTGGGGTGGAGCACCACCCAACCAAAGCATCTGAGAGCACGGAGCTGCGTGGATCGGGCCTGTTTCCCGGCATCAGGGCAGAGTTCCCAGGGGCTGCAGAGGCCAGCTGCAGAGAAGGCACGGTGGGGGAGTGGAACTAGCCCCCAGGGCCACGTGGGGTCCCGCCCTGAGCAGCAGGTCCTCGCGGACAGCCTTCCCACTTGGATCCCGCGGTCGCCTCAGTGAGGACCTGAGCTGGGCTGTCCTGGCCCGGGGCTTGGCGGGGGCCTCAAAACTCGCTGAGATTCTGCCTCCTCCGGCCCAGAGGCCTTGGGGTACTTGGCACCTGTGTGCTGGGCAGCTGTGGTCTCCCTGCTCACCATGGCCCCTGGTGCCAGTGCACCCTTGATTCGTGGTCCGGGCAGGGCCAGCAGCTGCTCAGGGCACCCAGAGGAGGCAGCTCTGGGCGCCCTGCCCCAAGCCACAAGGAGGCCAGGTCTCTCCTCTCCAGGCCCTCTCAGTCTGCTCACAGCCCCTGTGTGGGGTCCCTAGGGTCCCGAGGATGGGGTCAGCGGTCTTCTCTCTTCTGGGAACCTGGACTGGACTCCAGGAGGATAGGGCTGGGTGCTAGCCCTCCCCCCGCCCCTCCACCAGCACTAAGGAAAGCGCGCGTCATCCAGCTGCAGGCCTGCTGCCAGGGGTGGGCAGCCGTGCCCGTCCCCCCAGGTCCCAGAGAGTCTGCTCTCTGAGGCCCCCAGAGGGCAGGGTCATCCCCAGACCCCAGGGGAGGCTGCCCTCTGAGGTATCCCCAAGCACCCGCCTCCTTAGCTTTGGGACGGGGTGGGCAGGGGCGTGGGCAGTGTTCGGCAGGATCGGAGCCTGGACAGGAGAGCCTGGGGTCCTGGACGCCCCTCCTCATCTCGAGCCTCGGTGGGCAGGTGCCTTCAGCCCGTGCACAGCCTGGAGGATCACAGAAGGGCACAGGGCCCACGGCCAGGTGGCGACAGGCCCGGGCCAGGGGGAACCGGCCCTGGGACAGCCCCTCCCACTGGGACCTGCGATCACGGCCTCCGGAGGACCCGCTGGACAGGCTGTGCAGCCCCTGACAACATGTGAGCCCTGGACTCCGCAGCATGAGGGGCAGGGCGGCCTTTCACCTTGGGTGTGTGTGCCAAGTCGCTCAGTTATCTCTGACTCTTTGCAACCCCATGGACTGTATCCCACCAGGCTCCTCTGTCCATAGGATTCTCCAGGCTGGAGTGGGTTGCCATGCCCCTCTTCAGGGGATCTTCCCAACCCAGGGATCGAACCCTCGTCTCTTACATTTCCTGCGTTAGGCAGGTGGATTCTTTACCACTAGCACCACCTGGGAAGCCCTTTCCTCTTACCTCACATCTAAAATGAACCTTCCAGTTAAAAGGGAAACAATCAGAGAGGGCTTGTTGAGAGGAAGCGCCAGGCGTGCATGTCCAGTCAGCAGGGGACTCGCCACGTTTCTCCAGGAAACCTTGAGTCCTGGGTTCTGACGTCCTCCTCTCATGCTGAACTTTAAACTGAAGTTAGAGCCGGTGCTGCATTCACCCTCCGGCTCACCACAAAGCCCGGGTCCACTTGCCTGACACTGTGAGGCCAGCGAGTGCTGTCTCCCGAGGTCTGCGGGGGCAGCACACAGAGCGCCTCTTCCTGGGTTCTGGGACGTGGGAAGGTGGGGCGCCGGGGAGATCCTGATCAAGGTTCTGCTGCGTTTAAAGCAACGCTTAAAAAAAACCTTTTTATTTTGTACTGAGTGTAGCTGCTTACCAGTGCCGTGCCAGGCTCAGAGGGCCAGCACGCGGACTCGGCCATCGCATGCGTGCAGCCGTCCCAGCCGTCCACCGACGTGTGCACGCTAAGCTGCTCCAGTCGCGTCCAACTGCGATGCTAAGGACTGTAGCCTGCCAGGCTCCTCTGTCCATGGAATTCATATACCCACTATCAAAAGCAGCATTTTCAGTCCAAATCTTAGCGGGAAATAGCCCCAAACACGGAATGACGAGAGCTACTAGAAGTATGTCTTTACTTCCTGGTAAACTCGGCCGTGGGCACCCAGCTGTGCCCCCAGGCTGCGGGCTGGGAGGCAGCGGGCACTCAGGATGCAGCCTGGCCAAGCCCCCACCTCACGGGACAGGTTNAATTTATGAACTTTCTAAAGGATAAACATGGCTATCTCCATTAGCACAGAGCACTATGAGTTCTAGTTTCTTAGATTTAATCATCACAGTAAGCTAATAGAAACACTAGGAGAGAAAAATACAACGGTGATTCTGATAACAAAAGTTCCCTGCAGTAAATCAGAGAGATTTCTGAGTTGCCATACAGGCAACCAGCAGGGAAAAATTCTAGGGTTGGGGGTGGGGGTAGGGTGGGGAGCAGACTATCCCATCAAGTCAAGAAAGTAACATGTGTTAAATGTAGGGAGTCAAGTTGGAAATAAGAGTTGGGTTGGAGGAAGGCATTCCAAATAGAAAGAACAGCCTGACACTTCTCTGGCTAACTCAGGTAAACAAAAGAACTTATTGGAAAGCTTCTAGGTAGCTCACAGAATCAGAAGGAAAGGCAACCCTGCAAGCTTAAGTAAGGATAAGTAAGGGTACCCTGGGAGACTTCAGTAGCAATAACAGGTCTCTTCTGGACGTTTTCCTTAGAACAAGTCAGTATCAACCAACTTTAAGCCTAAACTGTTCAAAGTTAGAGACCTGGCAAAGATTATTCAAATGTGAGGGTTATGGACACCCCTTCACCCACTCCTTACGCAGGGGAAGGAACACAGACCACTGTGATTGACAGCTCTCCAACATCCATGACCTGAGCAGGAGGGGAGATCTCTAAAGTAAAGGGGACATGTTTCAGGGCAGGCAAAAACAATACATGTCTACTAGAAACAAGAAGAGCAAGTGAGCAAGGATTCTAGCTTATGTGAGACAATAAAGGGGGATAAACCACCTACTTTAGATTGGATTCCAGCTGAGAAGGGAAATGGGCCGTGTGCCTCANGGCAAAAACAATACATGTCTACTAGAAACAAGAAGAGCAAGTGAGCAAGGATTCTAGCTTATGTGAGACAATAAAGGGGGATAAACCACCTACTTTAGATTGGATTCCAGCTGAGAAGGGAAATGGGCCGTGTGCCTCAAAAAAGAAAACCTAATGTCTCTAAGAAAGTCTTTCCATCTTTAGCAAGGGCTGTTCTGTTACCCTAAAGGAGTTTAGCAGCTGGGAGTTCGATCTGGTCATGAAAATGTGATTGTTTCCCAGCATGGCTCCCACTGGCCCACAGGATACTGGAAAACGACTCAGTAAAAATAGCTACTCCAAAGCTTGTGCATCAGAGCATGGGCAAGGGGGATTATATGACTGACTCCAGCGGGTGAAATGAATATGACCATAATTTCTAAGGAGGAAGTCTCTAGGCCCCATTATCTTTTTCTGAAGCAGGTAAACTGAAGTATAATACGAAAAAATTAAATTTAAAGATTTCATTTGGGAGAAGTTTTACAAAGTGAACCTGTGCCCTGTAAAACTGTACTACTGAATTTATCCAGAAATGATTCACCAGGGGGAAATGGTCAGCTACAGTCCCCTGCCACATTTGCAGGACTCAACACAATAGTATAAACCGGAACCTCTCTTCTGTTTATCTAAAGATTTTTAAATATTTAAAGTTAATACACTGTTAAATGAAAGAGGTTCTCTACTCTTCTGCCTTGGCAAATATTCCTGCAGAACAACCTGGGAAGCCTGGTTCAAATGTATAGTCCTCTGACCTTTGGGGGTACTTCGCTGGAGCATCAAGTGCGAGGAGAGCCAGTCCCCAGCCTTAGGCCTGATCCTGTTCCATTTTCCTTCCTACACCAGCTCCATCCCACATCTCAAAGGTCTTCATACACACACATATAGAAATCCCAGCTCAAGAATTGAAGCTCACCCCCAGTGCCCCATACCCTGCCATCAGCTTCTCCTTGGCCACACTTGGTGGCAGGGTGTGTGTACCAGAGAGCTTATATCCTCTTGTGAGGACAGACTCTTAGTAAGGGGTCTGCTGAAGTGAGCCCTGTAATGTGACACCAAACCCCCTTCTTTTTGCCTGATCCTCCAGGATCACTGCAGGCAGGTAGATCATTGCTCATTATTAGCCCCATTAAGGACTGCTCAGATGTCTCACCCAAGGTCATGCTCATTCCAGGGGCATCCCACGTTCAATGACTGACTGATGTGAGACTAAACAGGACTGCCCAACCTGGCCCAATTCTAGGTCCCGAGCTCCCAGGCAGTCAGCTAAGACTTTTGCTGGACCTGTGTGCATGTGTGGTCAGTCACTAAGTCCTTCCTACTCTTTGCGACCCCATGGGCTGTAGCCCGCCAGGCTCCTCTGTCCTTGGGATTTTTCCAGGCAAGAATACTGGAGTAGGTAGCCATTCCTGCCTCCAGGTGATCTTCCTGACCCAGGGACTGAACCTGCATCTCTTGGGTCTCCTTCATCGGCAAGTGGATTCTTTGCCACTAACTGCCACCTGGGAAGCTCTGCAACACAGCTCAGCTTCACTCTCGGCCCAGTCCCGCTTCCTTCCCTGAGCTTCTCCAGGTTTCCATCTCAAGACCACTTCTTTCTAAACAGGCTGCGTGCTAAGCTCCTCAGAAACTGCTTCCTGAGAAGTCCAACCCGAGCGCTGGCAGGGACCCTGGAAGCAGGTTCAACGCTATGTGAGCAGGGACTCCCGGATGCTGCAGTCCAAAGAGAGCACAGGTCCGGTGAGGCACATTCCCTTGGTGCCCTGGACCCAGCGATGATCATCTGAACGATGAGAGAAGGGGACACTTTTCCACTGGCTCCTCCCATTGGGCATCCTTCCTCCTTCAGCCCTGCACCTTTGGGTTCCCCAGTGTGAACCAGCTGGGGGATGCATGCATTGAAGAAGGCTCTGGGGAGGACTGCGGAGAGACGGCGCAAGTGCTGCAGCAAAATCCTGGCAGGAAGAGAAGAATCTGAGCTTCCATGCTCTGTCCACCACAGCTGTGGTTAAAACCAAAAGAGACCTGAGTAAGTGCGATGTAGGCCCCGAGGGCCTCTATTTCAGAGGAGGACAGCAAAGGAGACAGCAGGGGGCATGCTATTTACAACTGACTCTCACTTAATGAAGATTTCTCCATCTTGACATATGGCCTAAATGCAATAATAACTCCTAACGTGGATATAGCATGCTCATACATATTTATTCGTCCCAACTTCCCCACAAGGTAACTATTACCATTATTTTTCAAGGGTTAAAGGAAGGAAAGGAAAATGAATATGTCTTACAGAGCACCGATATAAGCAATATATCTTATGTATCACTGATCTTTGACTATCAGAGACAAAGATAAAAATAATTAAAACAATCGGAAGCAGTTTTGCCCAGCATTGTTCTTAGCATTATATTCTGAAGAGTACATGAGAATACAATGGGATAGCACCCTTGTGACAGGGAGAAACTGATACACTTCTTCCAGAGGGAAAGTTGAAAATATGTACCAAACATTATTTTTAAATAGCTATTTATTTGGAATACTACTCAGCCATAAAAAAGAATGAAATTTTGTCTCTTGAACAACAAGGATGAACTTGGAGGGCATTATGCTAAGCTCAGACAGTAAAGCATCTGCCTGCAATGCAGGAGACCTGGGTTCAATCCCTGGGTCAGGAAGATTTCCTGGAGAAGAAAATGGCAACCCACTCCAGTAATCTTGCCTAGAAAATCCCATGGACGGAGGAGCCTGGTAAGCTACAGTCCATTGCGTCGCAAAGAGTTGGACACAACTGAGCGACGTCACTTCACTATGCTAAGTGAAATAAGACAGACAAAAAAAGACAAATTCAGTATGACATCACTTATAAGTGCACTCTAAAATATACAACAAAGTAGTGAATATAACAGAAAAGAAGCAGACTTACAAATATAGAGAAAAACTAGTGGTCATCTTTGAGGAGATGGAAGGGGAAGGGGCGATGTAGGGGTAGTGGATTAAGAAGCACAAACTGTTGGGTATAAAATGAGCTACAAGGTTATGCTGTACAACATGGAGAATATAGCCAATATTTTATTATAAATATAAGTGGAAAATAACCTTTAAAAATTATGAACTACTATATTGTACACATGTAACTCATGACATTTGATTCAGACATCCTCAAAGGTGAGTAGAAAGTTGATATACAAAAGTATTCACTGTACTTTAATTTTTAATAACAGATAATTGGAAACATCTGAAATGCCCCCAAATGTAACATACTAAAATAAAATATCGAGCTTCCCTGGTAGCTTAGAGGGTAAAGCATCTGCCTGCAATGTGGAAGACCCGGGCTCAATCCCTNAAAAGTATTCACTGTACTTTTATTTTTAATAACAGATAATTGGAAACATCTGAAATGCCCCCAAATGTAACATACTAAAATAAAATATCGAGCTTCCCTGGTAGCTTAGAGGGTAAAGCATCTGCCTGCAATGTGGAAGACCCGGGCTCAATCCCTGAGTCGGGAAGATTCCCTGGAGAAGGAAATGGCACCCCACTCCAGTACTCTTGCCTGGAAAATCCCATGGATGGAAGAGCCTGGGAGGCTGCAGTACATGGGGTCATAAAGAGTCGGACACGACTGAGCAACTTCACTTTCACTTTCAAAATAAAATATGGTGCATCCATATGTTCTTATCTTCTGGATTTCTCAAAATTCATATTTTTGAAGAGTAGTCAATGACAAATTAAGTGACAAAGCATCATTTAAAACTATCCAGCATATGACAAATTTGATTTAGGTGTAAACATCTTCACATACACCACATACAAGTATGGTAGTGTAAATTTACATATGCATTAATACATCTGAATAGAGGAAGTAGAAAATATATTAATAATGGATAATTCTGAGTAATTGCCAGCATAGTTACCTGAGTTGTTGTTTAGTTACTAAGTCACATCCAACTCTTTTGTGACCCCATGGACTATAGCCCGCCAGACTCCTCTGACCATGGGATTCCCCAGGCAAGAATACTGGAGTGGGGAGCCATTTCCTTATCCAGGGAATCTTCCTGACCCCAGGCATCAAACTTGTATCTACTGAACTGGCAGGCATGTTTTTACCACTGTGGCACCAGGCAAGTCCAGTTACATAAGTAGTAGTAGATAGTTCAAGGCATTTTTAGTTTTGCTTTTATATTGTTCAATATGTCTTAAAATTCTAAATATAAATTTAGAAATGTGTTTTTCTTTAAACAAATAAAGGAAGTAATACCATTTTCCCCAAAATGTATAACCTAAGAGGAAAATCAAGATAAAATCACCATAACTTTAAATATCCTAAAAACAGTTTCAGAAGTTTAAATATATATTACTTCTTAATCTCAATGATTCTTTGTTTAAGGAAAGAGGATTGATAAATGTTCTGAAGATGAATAAGATACCAAATAATCTCCATTCCTTTAATTTGTACCCCTGACATTTTTCATTAACTATCTTCACTGTATTTGGAAAGGCTAAGGACTAACCTCTTTCTTCTAAAACTAGAATTTTAAGTAAATCAATGTGAAGGAGGTACAGTGGTCTACTGAGTCCTTTTAGGGGAAGAACTATAGATTATATTGATTGTGAAAACTCTTAAGGGCAAATGAAAAGCAAGGTAGCAAACTTTATATCGAATACCAACTCTTGCCCCTGGCTATAATATAGAGTTAACCAAGCTACTTTGCTTCAGCAAGATCATAGGGTATTTTGTCCACAAAATACTTCTAAGGTTCAGAAAGGGTCACTGATTCAGTTCAAGTTATAGAATAAGAGACGCCTCAGGTAAAGCTGGAAAATCAACAAAGTTTGTCTTTGGCACTGTATGAGCCACATGTTTGTGCAGAAATGTATCCTTCTTTGGAATTCCTCCTTTCACTCTATGCCTGCAAAGTCCCTGTCCTTTATCTGAACACATCCTCAGTCTCGCCCCAGTTATCAAGATTGAGCCATAATAGGTGATGCTTCCTTCCTAGAAGTAACCTGACTATGTGACACTCTTACTCCTGTCTGTCTGTCCCTTCAGTTCAGTTCAGTCACTCAGTCATGTCCGATTCTTTGCAACCCCAGGAATTGCAGCACACTAGGCTTCCCTGTCCATCACCAACTCCTGGAGTCCACCCAAACCCACGTCCATTGAGTCGGCGATGCCATCCAGCCATCTCATCCTCTGTTGTCCCCTTCTCCTCCTGCCTTCAATCTTTCCCAGAATCAGGGTCTTTTCAAATGAGTCAGCTCCTCACATCAGGTGGCCAAAGTACTGGAGTTTCAGCTTCAGCATCAGTTCTTCCAATGAACACCTAGAATATGCTGTCTAGGTTGGTCATGGGGAAACAGTGGAAACAGTGTCAGACTTTATTTTTCTGGGCTCCAAAATCACTGCAGATGGTGACTGCAGCCATGAAATTAAAAGACGCTTACTCCTTGGAATAAAAGTTATGACCAACCTAGATAGCATATTCAAAAGCAGAGATATTACTTTGCTGACTAAGGTCCGTCTAGTCAAGGCTATGGTTTTTCCAGTAGTCATGTATGGATGTGAGAGTTGGACTGTGAAGAAGGCTGAGCACCAAAGAATTGATGCTTTTGAACTGTGGTGTTGGAGAAGACTGTGGAGAGTTCCTTGGACTGCAAGGAGATCCAACCAGT
>SJYV01006839.1:280136-356867 GCA_006410875.1 Neotragus pygmaeus
CACACACACACACACACACACACACTTACACCAAATGATAAATCTGTGTGATGAATTTGTCTGAAGATGCCTACCTTGTTGCTAAAATAACCATTGAAATATCTCTTTAGGTTCTATTGCAAGTTATTGTTATTAGGGTGGTATATCTGCAGTTAATGCAAGTTGGTACACACGCAGCTATTAATCTGGGAAACGTTTACATTTTATTCCATTTCAAATATAAAGGATATTCAAAGGTCTTCCTGACATTGTATCACATTTCCTCATGTTCAAGGAATTTTAGGTCCACTGGAAACGCTTCCTGCATGAATCCTGCCAAGAGGAATGAAAACAATATTTTTGGAAAAGATCTAGGATCTGCTATCATGAATGACATAATCTAACATAGTGGTTTTCAGAATACAATCTATTGTCTCAATAGAGCGAATTGATAGCAGACACATGAAGTAAAAACACAAGTTTCCTGAAACAATATTAAGCATTACCACTTGCATTGAACTCTCGTATTTTTCCCTTTCCTCTACTCTCTTCCTAAGACTCCTAGTGAATAGATATTTAAACACATCCACGGTGACGGACAGGGAGGCCTGGCGTGCTGCGATTCACGGGGTCACAAAGAGTCGGACACGACTAAGCGACTGAACTGAATTGAACTGTAGCCTCTGTGTCTCTTTTGCCCTTTTCTATAATTTTCAAAATTTTGTTTCTCTGTACTTCATNTTTGGAAGGAATGATGCTAAAGCTGAAACTCCAGTACTTTGGCCACCTCATGCGAAGAGTTGACTCATTGGAAAAGACTCTGATGTTGGGAGGAATTGGGGGCAGGAGGAGAAGGGGATGACAGAGGATGAGATGGCTGGATGGCATCACTGACTCGGTGGATGTGAGTCTGAGTGAACTCCAGGTGATGGTGATGGACAGGGAGGCCTGGCGTGCTGTGATTCATGGGGTCACAAAGAGTGGGACATGACTGAGCGACTGAACTGAACTGAACTGAACTGAGAGGTCGTGAATAAGACAAAGAATGGCTGTACAGAGTGAACTGGAGACACTCAGATGAGAGACACCCTGGGGCAGGCAAGTCTTTTGGGTCACCTTCCCAACAGTCCCTCATCCCGATAGTGCCAAGCCCTGATTGACAGAGCAATATTAACAAACCTTTTTACAGCATTTCGTTGGAGTTAGTGGAAGCAGTAAAAAGAGAAGAGAAGAGAGACAAGAAATGGGGCAAAAGCTTAGAATTTGAGTTGACGAAATTGCCCAAGAGACTCCACAGAAACAGAAAGTTGAATATTCAACTCGATAGATCATCTGATCTAGAGTTGCCCTTTCAATTACCTGTGGCTTCAGTAAAGTTGGTAACACACAAATGCCTGGTGATTAATGGTCCTCATTGGGAACAACTAGATGAGGAAAAGGATAAGAACTCTCAAAAATGATTAAATGAGTCATTTCATTCAGGTAACTCTCTGGGACAAAAAGATTAGGAAAAATGTTAACCACCTTTCTCCCTGGGAGTCTTCTGTGCTGTTCAAGTTTCTTGCTCTTCAAATACAAGGGGGATGCAGGGTGATTCATTTCATGTGATTCTCAAAGGTTAAGCTGTCTCAAATGACACGTGAGCTACAGAAGCTAAGCTGAAACACATATGACAGCAGTGCCATCCCAAAGTATCACATAATCTCAGAACATGGCCAAAATAATGAGTCCTCATTGGATCTGAGATTTCCTATGAAAGTTTCTGAACAAAAGCTATCAGATCATGATAGCTTTTCTTTTCCGTCATTTTCACTTAGGCTTTCTGGACTAGAAGTTCTTCTAAGACATATCTGAGCAAGTCTCTAAGAAGTGATGAACCCAGGGCAAGCTGATTAGTACTGGTTGTCATGGATACCTGTAGATAATCTGAATGTACAGCTGGTCTTTATGTTGCTTCTTGGTGGTCTTAATGAAGCTACAGGAAACAGTTACTTAATCTGTCTGCTAGCTGGCTGATTCAAACAAACAGCATTAGATGGAAGCACATCAATATTTTTAACACTTTCCTAGCTATTACTTCCCAGGTGGTGCTAGTGGTAAAGAACCCCCCTGCCAATGCAGGAGATGAAAGAGATGCAGGTTCAATCCCTGGGTCAGGAAGAGCCCCTGGGGAAGGAAATGGCAACCCACTCCAGTATTCTTGCCTGGAGAATCCCATGGACAGAAAAGTCTGGTGGGCTACAGTCCATAGGTTTGCAGAGTTGGACACAAGTAAACACTTAGCTTAGGCATTAATAGCTGCCTTTCTTCTCTCTCCCCTCAACCCAAATAAAATGGATCATTTGCCTGAATCTCCTTAACTCACTAATGACTCACTAGCAACCGAAGTCAACAGAGCTTATATACGTGTCTCCCCTATTTCTCCAAAATACCTTGTTAGGTCAAGGATATGAATTTTATACTTGACATTGAGTTTGGCATTTAGGAAATGTTTATAATATTTGTTGAATAAACAAAAGGTCCTTTCCCCCTTATAGGGGTCACCCTTCCCTTGGAATTCTTCTTCCGTAACTTTTTTAAACATGTAGCACAATCATATACTTAGGGGGTCTTTGACTCAATTGTAACTTTTTATTGACTTATTACTTTCTCTAAATCAACCGCTCCCTGATTAATTTCTTAGGCATCACCTTGTTGATCTTTGTTTCACAGGAATCATCACAACCTGTAATTATCTCATTTCTTTCTGTACTCTTTCATCGATACCTTTTTTATAAGTTATCTGAGAAAAGGAGCCTTGGGTGCAGTGTGTACAGCTTTCTCCTCAACATTCAAAACATATAAGGCATTAAATTGCTATCAAGAGGGTGAACACCAGGTCTGGGTTGACAGAGTTCTGTTGTGGTGCTTTCTGCCAAGGATACAAACTAAGAAATGACCAGATACCCAGGCAGTAGTTTCTGAGTGTGACTTTTGTCACTTTTGTGCTAGGTTTGCACTTTCTTGCTAGGTCTATGAGGTGTGACACTTGATACCACAGTTTGAATCTTACCTATCTGTGCAGATGTCTGAACACAGAGCAGCCTTGCCAATGGAAGCCCATTGGCTGATGTCCAAATTCATAGAGCTCCTCACAGCTGCACAAGAATGCTAAAGGTTTTCTTTTAACACACATGTAAATCTTTATGATCTTTGACATTATTTTGTCCCGAAAATCCAACCTTTATCGTTTCCCTATTTTTAAGGGGGAGGGGATTTGGCTGTTCAATCAAAATGTTTCCACATCTTAAAATACATTTAATCTTGTTCCAAACTTCCACAAAACAGTGATATTTTTGGAATGAAACATATTTACATATGAGGGTTACTTACCATCTTAAGTATTTGAATAAATTTTCTTCTAAGCTCTTCATGTATACACAAAGGCTTTCAAGTATCTACTGAAGCACGTAAATTTTTTTTTTTTTTTTGGAAACTTCAATTTATCTTGTTCTAAATGCTTTGATTTACTAACACGGCAAATCTCCTTTTAATGAGGTAATTAAAATTCTGGGTAAAGTCATCATGGGAGAACTGGCATTCTTCAAATTCTCTTTAGGACCAAGTTATGGTTTTGGAACATATGTTCACATCCTTTAAGAGTTTAATATTTCCTGATGAAGAGAATTTTTTCCATGAAAATAAATATCTTACCTCAACTCTGCATACAGTGGCTGAATACTCCATGTCAGTTTGCTGTCAAAAGCTAATGTGGAAAAATATTTTGTTGTGGCCAAACACTTTATTTTGTGTTACTTTTCGTATATAAATGTCACAGAATGGGTCAGTCAGGGAAAGTAAATTTGTGAATATTTTTAAAATAAGCCTTGATCTGCTAGAAAGTAGAAAGTGAATTACTGTGTAGGGGGTGGGGGGTACTGAAAAATCAGGTAGTCCAATATAAAGTAAGATTTCCTATAAACCTTTATCAGTAAACATCCCACATCACGTAGACATTTTTAATGTAGTTTTGTTACTCAAGGTCAGTATTTTTATCAGAACCAATTTTTAAGTGTCAGCCAGCCCTCTTTCTATGTCCTTTCCAATAAAGCAAGGACCCTTCAGCCTGGCATCGGGGTCTTCACAGTCCATTGCTTGGGTTTTTTTTTTTTTTCCCCTCTTTCCTACACTCAATTTTTCAGGCACACTGAGGAGGATTCTCCAACCTCAGATAACAGACATAAAGATTCAGACTTCTGTGCTTTTCTGTATGATGTTTTCTCTTTATTCTTCCCAGCTATACAGCCTGCATAAACAATTAATTCTTCTGTGCTTCAACTTGATATATCTAGTTATCAAATTAATTGTTCATAAACGTGTCTCCTCATCATTCCACCTCCTCAACTCCTCCAGAACAGAAATCATTCCTTATTAATTTTAGTGTTCTTAGTACAGAGTATCACGTGAGCACACTCTGGCCTGTGTAAACATGCAACTGTTGTCTCAGTTTTGTCAGTTTTTAAAATCTGTTCATATATTTTTCTGCTTTGCTTTGATTTTTCCAACTATTGCCAGAAAAAGAAATAATTATATATAATATAAAATATATATAAGAAGTTATTATATATATACATATACAAACATATTCGAGGAGATAGAGGGAAAACAAAAGAATGGGAAAGCCTAGAGATCGCTTTAAGAAAATTGGAGACACCAAGGGAAATTTTCATGCAAGGATGGGCACTGTTAAGGACAGAAACAGCAAGGACCTAACAGAAGCAGAAGAGATTAAGAAGAGATGGCATGAATACACAGAAGACATATTCAAGATAGGTTTTAATGACCCGGATAACCACAACAGTCACTCACCTATAGCCAGACATCCTGGTGTGAAGTCAAGTGGGCCTTAGGAAGTATTACTAAGAACAAACTCAGTGGATGTGATGGAATTCCAGCTGAGCTATTCAAATCCTAAAAGATGATGCTATTAAAGTGCTGCACTCAATATGTCACCAAATCTGCAAAACTCAGCAGTGGCCACGGGACAGGAAAATGTCAGTTTTCATTCTAATCCCAAAGGAGGTCAATGCCAAAGAATGTTCAAACTAAAGCACAATTGTGCTCATTTCACATGCTAGCAAGGTAATGCTCAAAATCCTTCAAGTTAGGCTTCAGCAGTACATTAAGCAAGAAGTTGCAGATGTACAAGCTGGATTTAGAAAAGGCAGAGGAGCCAGAGATCAAATTGCCAATATCCATTGAATCAAAGAAAAAGCAAGAGAATTAAAAAAAAAAAACCAACTACTTCTTTTTATTGATTACGGTAAAGCCTTTGATTTTAGTCAAAGTGAAAGTTGCTCAGTCGTGTCTGACTCTTTGTGACCCCATGGACTATAGAGTCCATGGAATTCTCCAGGCCAGAATACTAGAGTGGGTAGCCTTTCTCTTCTCCATGGGACCTTCTTAACCCAGGGACTGAATCCAGGTCTCCCACACTGCAGCTAGATTCTTTAATAGCTGAGCCACAAGAGCAGTCCAAAAATACTGGAGTGGGTAGCCTATGCCTACTCCAGGGGCTCTTCCCAACCCAGGAATTGAACAGAAGTCTCCTGCATTGAAGGCTGATTCTTTACCAAATGAGCTATCAGGAAAATGCTTTTGAGCATGTGGATCACAACAACTGGAGAATTCTTAAAGAGATAGGAATATCAGTCCACCTTACCTTTCTCCTGAGAAACCTGTATGCAGGTCAAGAAGCATCAGTCAGACCCAGACAGGGAACAAAGAACTGGTTCCAAACTGAGAAAGGAGTTCATCAAGGCTGCATATCATCACCCTGTTTATTTAACTTCTAGGCAGAGTACATCATGTGACATGCCAGGCTGGATGAAGCACAAGCTGGAATCAAGATTGCTGGGAGAAATATCAATTACCTCAGATATGCAGATGATATCACTCTAATGGCATAAAGTGAAAAGGAATTAAAGAGCCTCTCGATGAAAGTGAAAGAGGAGAGTGAAAAAGTTGGCTTAAAACTCAGCATTCAGAAAACTAAGATCATGACATCCAGTCCCATCACTTCATGGCAAATAGATGTGGAAACAGTGACAGATTTTATTTTCTTGGGCTCCAAAATCACTGTGTATGGTGACTACAGCCATGAAATTAAGACACTTGCTCCTGGAAGGAAAGCTATGATAAAGCTAGACAGTGTATTAAAAAGTAGAGACATTACTTTGCCAACAAAGGTCCATACAGTCAAATCTATGGTTTTTCCAGTATTCATGTACAGATGTGAGATTTGGACCATAAAGAAAGCTGAGGACTGAAGAACTGATGCTTTCAAACTGTGGTGCTGGTGCTGGAGAAGTCTCTTGGGAGTCCCTTGGACTGCAAGGACATTAAACCAGTGAATCCTAAAGGAAATCAACCCCTAAATATTCATTGGAAGGACTGATGCTGAAGCTGAAGCTCCAATATTTTGTCTACCTGATGCGAACAGCTGACTCACTGGAAAAGACCCTGACGCTGGGAAAGATTGAAGGCATGAGGAGAAGGGAGTAACAGAGGATGAGATGGTTGGATGGCATCAGCAATTCAATGGACATGAGTTTGAGTAAACTCTGGGAGATAGTGAAGGACAGGGAAGTGTGCATGCTGCAGTCCATGTGGTCACAAAGAGTCGAACAGGACTGAGAGACTGAAGAACAATATATATGTACATGTGTGTGTGTGTATATATATATATATATATATATGCATACATGATATAGATATGCATATATAAAACATAAAATGCTGTCTGTTAATATTTGGTGATTTAAATAATTATCAAAGGAACTGATAGAACTTGCACTCCTATGTATTTTTTGAAGAATTCTTACTCCTACATATTTCAAAAATATTACACTGACTGTCATGCAATATTACTGGGTGAGTTGTTCAACTGAATATCCACATCTTCCCTCTTTTCTTTAAAGCTGAGGGAAATTTAGGTGCATTATTCTGAGGACTAGTTGGAAATATCAAGATTGTTTACTCCTTAATAATTTCTACTAATTTAAATAATTCATATCATATGAGTAAGTCACTGAGCCAGGAGTATAGTGGAAGTCAAGAGAAGAAGAGCATATTTGCTGAAAGCCCTGATAAAAACTCTAGAAAGAGGGAAATCTATCCCAAGAAATGGTGTGTCTATTATTAGCAAACTGTGATTCATATGAAAACAAAATCATATATCAGATTAATTGTCTCTCTCAGTCTGCTAACATAAAGTATTCTTCCATCTTTGTCTGGTACAATAGAAAACTGCTAGAAATTCAACTTCTTTTGTTGAAGTCAGATCNTATATATATATATATATATGCATACATGATATAGATATGCATATATAAAACATAAAATGCTGTCTGTTAATATTTGGTGATTTAAATAATTATCAAAGGAACTGATAGAACTTGCACTCCTATGTATTTTTTGAAGAATTCTTACTCCTACATATTTCAAAAATATTACACTGACTGTCATGCAATATTACTGGGTGAGTTGTTCAACTGAATATCCACATCTTCCCTCTTTTCTTTAAAGCTGAGGGAAATTTAGGTGCATTATTCTGAGGACTAGTTGGAAATATCAAGATTGTTTACTCCTTAATAATTTCTACTAATTTAAATAATTCATATCATATGAGTAAGTCACTGAGCCAGGAGTATAGTGGAAGTCAAGAGAAGAAGAGCATATTTGCTGAAAGCCCTGATAAAAACTCTAGAAAGAGGGAAATCTATCCCAAGAAATGGTGTGTCTATTATTAGCAAACTGTGATTCATATGAAAACAAAATCATATATCAGATTGTCTCTCTCAGTCTGCTAACATAAAGTATTCTTCCATCTTTGTCTGGTACAATAGAAAACTGCTAGAAATTCAACTTCTTTTGTTGAAGTCAGATCTATTAATACATATAGAAGTGATATTTTATGGCCATAACTTCATCTTTGATTTCACTGGATTATAATACACTGATGAAAACACTGGGACTTGGGGTTTAGCACTGTGTGGTAAGTGAGGTTCTGTGAAGCTATGCAAACAGATGGTCTCTGCAACCAGCGCAACTATACAGAAGGTCAATGTAACTGAGACAACCATTGCTATGCATTTTCCAGTATTATATTTACTGAGCACATATTAGAACTACTAGAACTCCTATCTGTGTACATAAGAATGTGTACCAAGATTTATTTTTCTAAATGCCTATAGTAAGTTGCCTAAGTCCACCAATTTCTGGACACTCCCCTTCCATAGCATTGTGTCCATCAAAATTCCAACAAAGAGTACACTAAAATAATTTAAGAGAGTTACTGGAAGAATAAGTTTGATGGCGGAAAAAATTCTGTTTCAGACATCTTAATAAATCATTTTTAAATGCTACAAAGGGACAGGCTATAATTTTTTGTTTTGTTAGTTTCTAGAAAGAGACAGGAATTCTATGAGGAATGGTTGAAGACAATCTACCTTCTCTCATCACAAAGCACACAGAGCATTTTCCCATCCAAAGTTTGAATTCCTATTAAGACATTCAACATCACATATGAATTTTCAAATTATTTGAAGATTAAGTAGCTATTTCAATTTTTTCTACTGCAGAATAAGAAAAGTATACTTCTATAATGAGAAATACCTTTTCAATATTCTGTAAGCAGCAAAGTCATTTTTTATTTTCAGAACATTGGAACATGCAATTATTTGATTTGCTTAGCCTTCTTTTCAGATCACTTTTACAGAAAATGACATTTGAAGAAGAGTGGGAGAGAAATCGACATCAAAGAATAAAATAACAAATCTGATAATTGGTGTGCAGTAGTTCTTCAGCTCAACACAATGGAATATTGTACAAGGAAAGATCAGCTCTACAAAGAGATCATAATGATGTGCAAAACATTGCCAACTTGGACTGTGCTCATTAAAGTTGTAAGATTGTAAACCTGTGACCTTTCTCAGAGGTGGCATTCAGCAGTTGATGGTTGTTTCATGCTATTTGTGTATGCATCTGTGTTTAAAGAGATCAGAGTGAAGCCAGAAAGTAAACGCAAAGTGTTAGAATCTACTAATGCCTAATGTGTTTTTTTCCCATTACGGAACCAACAAAAAATCCTTAACACTATTTGGGAGTTACTTTGAGCAAAAATTATATACAGATATGTGTATCCACATACACACACATACCTCATATAATCTATTGACTTTCTTTTTCTTATTAATGTAATAGTTTTATATTCTAAAGAGTCTCAGGATGAAAATACTATAATACTACTGCCCTCTCCTCTAGAAACCAGATGATACAACAGTTCAGACTATGGGTTCTGAAACCAATATACTCAAAATCCTGCCTTTTCCACTCAAAGTGTATGAACTTCAAAAATGCTCTCCATTTTTCAGTTTTCTTGTTTAAAATGAGGATAAAACCTACTTCACACAGTTGCTGAGAAGTATCACTTCACATATGGAAAGAGTAGAATATAAATATTGCCTGATATTGTTGTAATAAAAGTAACACTTTCACTCCTGCTCTAAAATATTGTTAGACATTAAATGGTAGACAAAATTTTTGTTCATAATTTTGTAAAAAAAAAAAAAGCAATAAACGGGTGATTTTCTTTTTCCAGAGACTAATCACAAGCATCATAAGTGATAGGTTTTCTGTGAACAAGGTTTTTTTGTGGGTTTTTTTACTCTTTATTTTCATTTTATTATTATTTTTCTAAATTTATTTTGGCTGTGATAGGTCTTTGTTGCTGCACATGGGCTCTCTCTAGTTGTAGCCCGCAGGGGCTACTCTGTACTGCAGTGTTGGCTTCTTATAGAGGTGGTTTCTTATTGTGGAGTACAGGCGCTAGGACATGGGCTTCAGTAGTTGCAAGTCGTGGGCTCTACAGCATGGGCTTAGTATTTGTGGCACACGGGGTTAGTTGCTCCACAGCAAGTGGAATCTTCCTGGACCAGGGATCAAACCCATGTTTCCTGCGTTTGTAGGTGGATTCCTATCCACTGTACCAATAGGGAAGTCTTGTGAACAAGGTGTGATTTGTCACCTATTTTCTATGTTCAATGTTTGCTTATTCACTCATTTATTTAGTTATTTGGAGAGGAAAAAAAAAAACCTGAAAATAAAAGTTTAATTTTATCCTCATAAATAAGCTCAATATTAATAAATTTCTATTCTTTACACATGAAATTATTTTAAAATATAATTGATCATTTCTAAAATAGTTACATTGTAATATTTTAGACTTTAAAATAAAATACATGTATTTCATTAATAACTTATTAGATATTAACATTTATATGTTGAGTAATGTCTTTCTGAGAATAGAGTTATAAGAATGGGTCTGCAACACATAGTTAAATCAAAAATACTGCTTTTCTTAAGNAATTGATCATTTCTAAAATAGTTACATTGTAATATTTTAGACTTTAAAATAAAATACATGTATTTCATTAATAACTTATTAGATATTAACATTTATATGTTGAGTAATGTCTTTCTGAGAATAGAGTTATAAGAATGGGTCTGCAACACATAGTTAAATCAAAAATACTGCTTTTCTTAAGAAATTTTTTTAGGGCCTATATGGTAGTAAGGTGTTGAAATTCCATTTGAGGTAGAAAAGATTAGTTTCAAGCAGACTATGAAAAGTCAAATATGTGTAACCTCTAGAGCAATCACTAAATCAACTATATAAAGAAATGTAGCAAAACATACAATAGAGAAACTAAAAAGAAATACTAAAAACCTTCAAATAAAACAAAAGGAGGCAGGGAAAGAAAAACAGAGGAATAAAAAGGAAGAAATAAGATAAATAACAAATGTTAAAGTTAAACTCAAATTTATAAATAATCATATTCAGTATAAATGAACTTTATACTTCAATTTAAAAGACAAAAATTGTCAGAATAGATTTAATGACCTATCCATATTCTGTTTATAAGATACTTATTCAAATGTAATGAACTTTGCAGTTTAAACAGTAAAAAGGTAAAGATATACCACATAAACATTAATCAAGGTAAAACAGGGGTGGTATACTTAATTCAAAGGTAGACTTCAGAGCAAAGAAATTAACCAAGGCTAGAGCGAAAACCACATAATGTTAAAAGAGTCAATTTACCAGAAGGAACAAAACAACCCTAAATCCGTATGCACCTGAGAACAGAGCTTCAAAATACATAAAGAAAAACTGACAAAACTAAGAGAAGAAATAGACAAATATACAGATATATCGCAAAACTGTAAAACTTCTTTCTAAGCAGAATGCTGCTTGCCAGGGGCTGGGAGTCTGAAGAAATGGGGAAGTACTAGTCAAAGGGTATAAACTTCCAGTTATAAGATGACTAAGTTCTAGAGATCCAAGGTATAGCATGGTAACTACAGTTAACAGTACTACATACTTGAAAACTGATAAAAGAGTAAGTCTCAAATGTTCCTATCACCAAAAGGAGAAAGGAAAAATGTGAGGTGATGGAGATGTCAACTAACTCTATTGTGGTAATCATTTCATTTCACAATATATGTGTATCAAATTATCACATTACACACCTTAAACTTACATAATGCTATATGTCAGTTTCATGTCAATGAAGACAGGAAAAAAAAAAACTCTCCCTTCAATCAATAGAAATAGTAGAAAGTCAGAAATTTTATATAAGAACTGTCCAACACAATCAATTATAATTAAGTGACATTTGTAAAACATTCCATCCAACACCACCAGAACAGACATTCTTAAAATTGCACCTGGAACAGATACAAAAATGGACTATATCTTGGATGAGAAAACAAACCTGAGAAAATCTAAAGAATTTAAATCATATAAACGAGGGCTGTCCTAAGATGGCAGAAGAATAGGACAGGGAGACCACTTTCTCCCCCACAAATTCATCAAAAGAAAATTTAAACGCTGAGTAAATTCCACAAAACAACTTCCGAATGCCGACAGAGGACATCAGGCACCCAGAAAAGCAGCCCAGTGTCTTCGAAAATAGGTAGGAAAAAAATATAAAAGACAAAAAAAGAGACAAAAGAGGTAGAGATGGAACTCCATCCTGGGAAGGAAGTCTTAAAAAGAGAGAAGTTTCCAAACACCAGGAATCACTCTCACTGCTGAGTCTGTGGCAAGCCTTGGAAGCACAGAGGGCAACATGACAGGGAAGAAAAATAAATAAATATTTAAAAGCAGCAGATTACGAGCCCAACAGTAACTCCGCCAGCGGAGAAGCAATGCAGACGCCTGTATCCGCCACTAGCAAGCGGGGGCTGGGCAGGGAGGCGTGGGCTTCATTGCTTAGAGTAAGGATCGGGCCTGAATGCCCCGAGGGTAATCAGAGCAAATTAACTTGGGCTAGCAAACCAGACTGTGGGATAGCTACCAAGCAAAATGTTCTAACCTAAGATACCGCCAGGACCACGCACAGAACAAACAACTGGACAGAATTAGCCGGCTACAGACCATCCCCCTCCAGTGACAGGCAGCCAGAGCCGGAAGGGGGCAATCGCAGCCCTGTTCAGTTCAGTTGCTCAGTCGTCTCCAACTCTTTGCGACCCCATGAATCGCAGCACACGAGGCCTCCCTGTCCATCACCATCTCCCGGAGTTCACTCAGACTCACGTTCATCAAGTCTGTGATTCCATACAGCCATCTCATCCTCTGTCGTCTCCTTCTCCTCCTGCCCCCAGCCCCTCCCAGCATCAGAGTCTTTTCCAATGACTCAGTTCTTCACATGAGGTGGCCAAGCTTTAGCATCATTCCTTCCAAAGAAATTCCAGGGCTGATCTCTTTCAGAATGGACTGGTTGGATCTCCTTGCAGGCCAAGGGACTCTCAAGAGTCTTCTCCAACACCACAGTTCAAAGGCATCAATTCTTCNGTGGGCTGCCATCTATGGGGTCGCACAGAGTCGGACACGACTGAAGCAACTTAGCAGCAGCAGCAGCAGAGTATAAGTGATACTTGATAATGATATACTCTGTATCCCCAATACCCAGCAAGAGCTTCTTCAGGGTTTAAGACATACCCAAATACACAGGAATCCAATGATAAGGATGACTCGGATTCAGCCTCAGACCTTTACCATAATCACATATGAAATAAGTAGTACTCATAGCAAGACAGGGCTATAAATGATTATATTGAGTTTCTGTTCACATCTCTTCCCAAATCTTGCTGGAAACATTGGTTAAAAACCATTAGCTAACATCTCTCATGGGGATACCAGACAAGTAAGTGTCATGAAATGAGTGTTTCTCCACATTCCTTAAAGTAGCCCAGTCTTCTTCAGTGTTCGCGACCTAAAGGACATTTCCTCAAGGTCAGTTCCACGTTTCAACACATTAAAATTGAGGCTATTTTCCAAGTCCCAGGAAGGAGAGATTCAATAACTTACACACCTTTCTGCTTTTCTGCTGGTCTGTTCATAGAGGAGGCAGCCTGCTTACAAGTTATTGAAACAGAAAAGCCAGATAATGATGTGTTTTGAGATCAGCCTCAGAAACAGTGCCTGGGTCACTCTCTCTGTGTTTTATGGATGCCTATGTGATCTGACTGTGAGAGTTCTGGTTTCATGGGGGTGATGCAGTTATGGTCCAGTCCCCATATAGCTCACTTTAAAATATAAGGATTCCTGTGCAAAGACAGAGACTCCAGGAAACAGGGGGTGGCCACTGTCTGTGATTTTAAAGCTTGTAATTGGAAATAGTGTCACCTAGGATTGAAAAGTTAGAATGTGGACAATCTGTCTTCCTTCTCCATATTGTTCTGGAGATGACTTTAAGGGTGTCTTCTGAGGCCAATTGAATCACCACCCTTTGCTTCAGTGGCTATGTGAAACGTTTTAAAATTATTTTACGTTGTGTAAAAGTTCAGATAAGTCTTTACCTTCTCTGCAGTGATCGGACATTGGAAATCATCTTGCAGCAACAGGATATCGAGCGTGGGATTTGAGGTTATTTTCTGCCGTGACAAAATAGGTATATGTGTTGTTCCGATTGCATCCATGAAAAGGAAGGTTCTAGAATCTCAGATAGGACGTAAACATTCAGGTTATTTATGATGAAACAGAACTCATCATTCACATAGATGCCAATAACTCTGACCTACATGCCCTGTATAATAGGGAATCTGTTTGGTGACACATTTGGGATGCAGAGCATGTGCTTCAGAGGATAATGCAGCTGAGCAGAGTAAAGCCTCAAGTAAGGAGAGAGCACCCTGTTCCTTCCCAAAGGGGACAAGTGAATGAGGGGTCACAGGTCACCAGCCAACAGTGTTTAACAGTGACCTGTATCATCAACAGTATTGAGCTCATCAGCTTTGAGTGAGAAAAGAATGCTCTTTTATCCTAAACAATTATTTTTACCAGCCACTTAAAATCCCAATCCCAGGGAAAATGATTTCAGGCAATTGTGTCCTTTGATTCATAAGAAGAAAAAAATAGAATACGAAAAATAAAACTTTTATTGAGGGATGATGAACTTAGCATGATTTTGAGGAAGGACAAACCTGTGAAAACAGTATCAAAATTGCAAAGCCAATCCACAAAGCAGACTCCAAGTCAGCTCAACTAAAGCTGTCATTTCAGGTGAAGCTTAGTAGCTTCTCTGTCTTATCTATTAGACTTTCTAAGGCTTCCCTTCATAGAACTGTTCAACTTCAGCTTTTTCAGCATTACTGGTCAGGGCATAGACTTGGATTACTCTGATACTGAGTGGTATGCTTTGGAAATGAACAGAGATCAATCTGTCATTTTTGAGACTGCACCCAAGTACTGCATTTTGGACTCTTTCGTTGACTATGAGGGGTACTCCTTTTCTTCTAAGGGATTCTTGCCCACAGTAGTAGACACAATGGTCATCTGAGTTAAATTCAACCATTTCAGTCCATTTTAGTTCACTGATTCCTAAAATGTTGATGTTCACTCTTGCCATCTCCTGTCTGATCACTTGCAGTTTACCTTGATTCATGGCCCTAACATTCCAGGTTCTTATGCAATATTGTCCTTTACAGCATCGGACTTTACTTCCAACACCAGTCACATCCACAACTGGGCATTGTTTTTGATTTGGCTCCATCTCTTCATTCTTTCTTGAGTTATTTCTCCACTCTTCTCCAGTAGCATATTTGGTCCCTACTGACTTGGGGAGTTCATCTTTCAGTGTTCTATCTTTTTGCCTTTCTTATCTTTCACATCTCCAAGTCAGGCTTCAACAGTGTTAGAACAAAGAATTTCCAGATGTTCAAGATGGTTTTAGAAAAGGCAGAGGAACCAGAGATCAAATTGTCAACATCTGTTGGATCACCGAAAAAGTGAGAGAATTCCAGAAAAACATCTACTTCCGCTTTATTGACCATGCCAAAGCCTTTGACTGTGTGGACCACAGCAAATTGTGGAAAATTCTGAAAGAGATGGGAATACCAGACCACCTTATCTGCCTCCTGAGAAATCTGTATGCAGGTCAAGAAGCAATAGAACTGGACATGGATAACAGACTGGTTTCAAATCAGGAAAAGAATACATCAAGGCTGTATATTGTTACTGTGCTTATTTAACTTATATGCAGGGTACATCATGCAAAATGTCAGCTGGATGAAGCACAAGCTGGGATCAAGATTGCTGGGAGAAATATCGATAACCTCAGATATGCAGATGACACCACACTTAACAGCAGAAAGTGAAGAACTAAAGAGCCTCTTGAAGAAAGTGAAAGAGAGTGAAAATGTTGGCTTAAAACTCAACGTTCAAAAAACTAAGATAATGGCATCTGGCCCCATCACTTCATGGCAAATAGATGGATAAACAGTGGAAACAATGAGAGACTTTATTTGGGGGGGGGCTCCAAAATCACTGAAGATGATGACTGCAGCCATGAAATTAAGATGCTTGCTCCTTGGAAGAAAAGCTATGACCAACTTAGCTTATTAAAAAGCAAAGACATTACTTTGTTGACAAAGGTCCATCTAGTCAAAGCTATGGTTTTTCCAATAGTCATGTTTGGATGTAAGAACTGGACTAAAAAGAAAGTGGAGTACCAAAGAATTGATACTTTTGAACTGTGGTGTTGGAGAAGACTTTTGAGAGTCCCTTGGAATGCAAGGAGATCAAACCAGTCAATCCTAAAGGAAATCAGTCCTGAATATTCATTGGAAGGACTGATACTGAAACTGAAACTCTAATCTTTCGGCCACCTGATGCAAAGAACTGACTCACTGGAAAAGACTCTAATGCTGGAAAAGATTGAAGGCAGAAGGAGAAGGGGACGACAGAGCATGAGATGGTTGGATGGCATCACTGACTTGATGGATATGAGTTTGAACAAGCTCCGGGAGTTGGTGATGGACAGAGAAGCCTGGCATGCTCTAAGTCCATGGGGTTGCAAAGAGTTGGACATGACTAAGTGACTGAACTGAACTGAACAGCTTCCCTGGTGGCTCAGATGGTAAAGAATCTGCTTCAATGCAAGAGATGTGGGCTTGATCCCTAGGTTGGGAAGATCCCCTGGAGAAGGTAATGGCAACTCACTCCAGTATTCTTGCTTGGACAATCCCATGGACAGAGGAGCCTGATGGGCTATACTCCATAGAATCGCAAAGAGTAGGACATGACTCAGGGACTACCACACATATGTTTGACAGTGGATAATAGTTGTTTTTCAAAACTCACTAGGACAAGAATTCCCCTTTTTCCATGCAGACTCTTTCCTGAGAACCAAAGCAGGTGAACATCATTAGGAATACAAGGGAAAGAAAACGTAATACAGAAGTCATGGTATTTGAAATTGCTAACCATGTTTGGGGTAGCATTTGGGTAGATTTCTGAGCTCTTCTGCTTCTATTTATATTGTCAGCTAAACTGCAGGAAAGTCAATGTGGTGGAACAAATGAAGTAAAAATGGCAGAGAAAGGAAATTAAATAAGCATAATCTGAAATACTCTCAGAAACAAGAGGAGCGGTGCCAAGTAATAAGCATAAACAAAATGTTAAGCTAAAGGTAGCTAAAACTGTCAAAACTTTTCCATATTTGTTTAAATAAATAAAGTATCCAATTTGGCCGTTGCTGTGACCTCTACTGGAATGTTTTTGCTGGTACACTGGAAATATCTAGCCTGCGAACTGAAAATTGATAAGCAAGAGAAGAAAATGTGTTCAAAGCCTAGTGTCCAGATGTGCCCATTCTAGTTCAGCTCATGCATTATCAGCATGATATTATTATGTGGACTCCGATTAGCCTGCAGAGCTTCGGTGCTCTGACCAGATCTTTCTCTGAGGTTGGCACACCCAACTCCCAGTTGCCCAGGGCTCACAGCTACATCCCACCCTGGCAACTGCTTTGCCTGAGGTGACACCTCCTGGGGAAAGTGGTCTCACAGCTACCAAGCTGCTATGGGGACTTGAGGTCAAGCTTCCTTTCTTTCTATTTAGGAGAACCTAAAGGATCATCCCAGCTCTAAAATTCCCCTTGGGGAATTTCCTTGGTGGTGCAGTGGTTAAGACTGGACCACTATAGGGGGCACAGGTTTGATCCCCGGTCAAGGAACTAAGATCCCACATGCCATGAAACATGGCCAACAGTTTTAAATAAATAAACAGATAATAGGTAGATAGATAAGTAAAATTCCTCTTGGCATCAGCTGAAGCCTCACTTGCAACTGTATTGGAGGTCAACTTCTTGGTCTTCTCAATCTTATCATGCTTGACTTTCTTACTGGTGTACTTCCCAAGAACGTCTCCTACAAACTTTCTACTTCTGTCTGCAGCGCCTTATCTCAAAATCTTTCCAAGGAAAGTAGTTTAAGCAGGTGGATGACAGGAGTGGTTCCAGGAAGAAGACCCAAGATTGGGATTTGGGAGTTGCATCCCTGCCAGCTCCCTGGCAATGAGGCAGTAGGTAGCAGAAGGTAGTAAACAGTAATTAGTGTGCTAAAGCAGTGCAGTTGTTCAAATTTTCACTGGTGGAACAACAGATGTGATAGCAGTGGATGGCAAAGCACCAGCCAATGTCATGTATCTAGGGTGTGAGAGATGGAGGGAAAAAGGCAACTCTAAGAGTGAAAATGGGTGGCTGCAGAGTGCCATTGAGTCATAACTAAGGGTGATTATTCACTTCAAAGCAGAAGTGAATACACTCATGGTGCAGAGGAGCTGGTTAAACATACTACCAAAGGGATTTCCCTGGTGGTCCAGTGGTTAAGAAACCACCTGCCAATGCAGGGAATTTGAGTTTCATCCTGGAATCTGTGTTTCACAACAAGAGAAGCCCACATGCTGCAACAAAGACCCAGTGCAGCCAAAAAAGATTTTTAATAAAAATAAATAAAACATAAGAGCAGAAAAAAAAGTATGCTTGTGAATACAAACTCAAAAGTATGTTGGATCAAGGGGTAAAGGACAGGGATGGATCAGAAATCTATTTCAGAATCCAGATATAATGCTCTCTTAAGACCTTGGAAAACAAGGCTTCTATACTGCTAGGCTAGCTCTTGGAAATTGAGACAAAGCAATAGCCCACACTAAGTGAAGCAGACATGCCAGAACCAATATAACAGTGGGAAGGATAAGGAATCAAAGGACTCAGAAAGGTGAACACAGTAAAGTTGATATACTACATAAAGCTACTATTTTCTGCAAGTAGGCACATAGAACACTCCCTCTGCGGATGCAGTGAGAATGCACTGGTGAGAAAGTTTCCAGCATTACCAAGAACCTTAGTCGTGGTCCTATTCTGAAAGCTGGGGCTGGGATTGGCGACATAATTTGCAAGGCCCAGTGCACAATGAAAATGTGGAGTCCTTTGCTTGAAAAGAAGTTCGAGCCTGCGACAGCAGAGCGTTAAACAGTGTGGGGGCCCTTCCAAGTGTAGCNTATGTGATGTTACAAAACTCTGATATTTTGAGAACAACTTACATGAGTTAATGTGTCATGGCTGCAAAAGAATGGGTTATTTTCAATACTTTAAAAATAAATACTCTTTTAATAAAA
This sequence comes from Neotragus pygmaeus, assembly GCA_006410875.1. Taxonomy (NCBI): domain Eukaryota; kingdom Metazoa; phylum Chordata; class Mammalia; order Artiodactyla; family Bovidae; genus Neotragus; species Neotragus pygmaeus. The sequence continues at coordinate 299,119 of SJYV01006839.1, forward strand.
AGTCATGGGCTTCCCAGGTGGTGCTAATGGTAAAGAATCTGCATGCCAATGCCGGGGACACAAGAGACCCAAGTTCAATCCCTGGTTTCGGAAGATCCCCTGGAGGAGGAAATGGCAACCCACTCCAGCATTCTTGCCTGGGAAATCCCATGGACAGTGGAGCCTGGTTGGCTAAGGGTTGGACACGACTGAGCACACACACACTCACACAAACAATAAAAATTCATATTTCAAAAATAACATTTCCAAATATTCAATATAGAAAGTCATCATTTTCACAGAATTTCATGTCTCCTGTATCTCATTTGAGGGCAAATTTTATATATATATATATAATATGATTTTTATATAGACAATATTTTTCTTGCTCTAATGGAGTTCACAGATCATAGTTCTACTTATCCCTTAGGACCTTAACTAGTTTATCTGAAAATGTCTAAATTAATCTATGATTGCCAAAGCTACTTTCAGGTCTAGAATTCTTCATTAATATGAAGCAGCAGTATATATGTTGGCATTCAAGCATATAAGGATGCTTAAAATGGCAAGTGATATCAGAAGTCAGGAGCTATCAATGACTAATTTTTATTTGAAAATAGAAAAATTTACCAAGTAAGCTGTATTGTCCATTAGGACTGCATCATCTTAAATATTACTATTACTTTCATGATTTTACTAATATACTTCTGAATGAAATTATTTTTATTTCATTCTCTCTGGGGAAACAAATCTTTTTAAAATTTTCAGAGCTGTCCACAAACTTTGTAAGACAAAATTTAATGTAATCATTTATTTCTAGTCATATTAAAAAATAAAATTTTATTGTCCTGTGTTAAGTTCAGATAAATCTAGGTGTGCATTAGAATAAAACAATAGTATATGAGAGTTTCAGTCATAAGCTTCATGAAATAGTCATAAGTTTCATGGTTATTTTTGCCTTTTCACATCCACCAGATTCCTGCTTATCTGCAGTCGATATTGCTCTATTTTCATGTGTTGCTGTGGTCAGTTGCATCTGACTCTGCAAGCCCATAGACTGTAGCCCATCAGGCTTCTCTGTCCATGGAGATTCTTCAGACAAGAATACTGGAGTGCCTTGACATGCCCTCCTCCAAGGGATCTTCCCAACTCAGGGATGGAACCCAGGTCTCCAGCATCTCAGGTGGATTCTTTACCATCTGAGCCATCTAGCCTCTATTCTCATATCTGATAATAATCCTGTTTTGTGTTTAGTTGCTAACTTGAGTTCAACTCTTTGGGACACCCATGGACTATAGCCCGCCAGGCTTATACAGCAAGAATACTGGAATGGGTTGCCATTTCCTTCTCCAGGGGCTCTTCATGACTCAGGGATAGAACTTGCATCTCCTACAATGGCATAGGGATTCCAGGGAAGCCCAATAATTATGTTGCTAAGCTAATTTTTTTAAACATGTGATTTTTTCAGGAAATATAATTTTGACAGAAAATATCAAAATTTTCTGCGGTGGCTTCTGCTGCTGCTAAGTTGCTTCAATCGTGTCCTACTCTGCCATCTCATAGGTGGCAGCCCACCAGGCTCCTCTGTCCCCGGGATTCTCCAGGCAAGAATACTGGAGTGGGTTGCCATTTCCNATGCCATGATCTTAGTTTTCTGAATGTTGAGTTTTAAGCCAACTTTTTCACTCTCTTCTTTCACTTTCACGTTAACAACTGTATTTGAATGAAAAAAATGAGATCAGACTTTTCTGATGAAGACTAAGTCTGATTTGGCTGAATAACTTGACAACGAGAACTGGCTTTGTTAATTAGATGATGTGGCAACATATACCATAAGCTGGATAAGCTAAATCTAACAGGTCCACAAGTTTGATAAAAATACATTGTAAACCATTATGCAATACATGGCATGTTGGAAACTACATCCTTGATAACTAATTAAACTGATGACACATGAGTTTAAAAATACGGGAGGTATACACCTTTTAAAAGTTCTTTCAGGAAGTACAATAGCAAAACAGTTGGAGGATAGTATTCTAGATCTTACTAACAAAGAACTTTAGATCTGGAAAGGATATGGCTATGGTACAACTTTATTTACAGAGAAGACAACAGAAAAGTTAAAAAACCAGCAACCAACTTGTGAAATAGCTGGGATTAGATCCTAAGTCTCCTGTTCCTCAGAAAAAGAAATGGCAACCCACTCCAATATTCTTCATGGAGAATCCCATGGACAGAGGAGCCTGGTGGGCTACAGTCCATAGCGTTGCAAAGAGCCGGACAAGACTGGTGACTTAGCACGCAGGTATGCTCCTGGTCCATAAGGAATGATTCCACTGAACACACCTCTCTTCTAGGACTTTGCCCTCTACCCCACCCCACGGAGCCATCAAGGAGCCCCCTAAGGCAGAAAGCAGACATTAGTTAAATAAATGAACTGTTCTCTTCAGAACAGAAGTGTCAAGGTAGGCAGAATCTGCCTGATGGCTTATCCTTAACAGACTTTCGCTGTGACACCAGTGGGGAAAAAGTGGGATTCAGTGTTTGGTCTGAAGAATGAGCCTGAGTCATAAGAATAACTTCATGGGCCCTGGGTAACTTCACGGTCCCGGGGCAGCCATCGAGCTGGAAGATCAATTTCCCCCAGCCTCACACAGCGATCACATCTACCTTCCGAAATGTGTTCCCTGAGCTCAGCCAGCTCCTCTTCCTCCATTGCCAGACTCCAGCCTGACACCTGGTCACGTCTCAAGGTGTCTCCCTCTCAGATTTAATTAGCAGGATGCTCTAGGAGAGTGTGTCCCTGAGAACAATTGGTCATGATTTTGCTTCATAGGCAATAAAATTATATCCCCCTTTCATCCAGTCAGAACGTCCTACGACATAGTTCATGCTCTCTGCTTTATTTTCCTGGTTTGGGGGTTTTGTTCTGTTTTCCAGGCAATTTCTATTTTTCCATTCGGCTTAACTGAAGATGTTTACCTGCTTTAAGCTCAGAGGAATGAGAGCATATAAATTATCTCTGAAAGCAGGCAAGGGAAAGCTTCTGGGTTTGCAAGACTCCACTGAAGCCAGTCGTTTGCAATGACTAATAGTGCTAACTAGACTAAGATCTGAAAATGATATATTAATAGTGAAGGAATCGTCCATGTTAACTGGGCATACAATTACAGTGGAACATTTAATAAGCAAAGTATAAGGGCCAAGAGTGCTCACAATAAAAATCACCGAGAGAAGTTCAGTGACCATTGATTTTGAGTGGATGGCATTAATCTATGAGCAATCAATACCCTTTTAATTGGAATTCTGTCATCTCTGGGTACATACAGAACAAAGTCTATTAAGGCAAATGCTAAGTCCTCTTTGTTTTAGAGCTTACAGCAGGGAATTAGAGATGAGATTTTGGATTAGGACATTTATAACACTCACTAGCATCATTTAGCTATGAAATAAAATCAAAGAAACAGCTCTGTTTACACCAGAGACTCCAAATCTAAAGAGGTATTCTTTCTCCTTCTGTATGTACACATATTGTCACCAGCCATTCCCCCATTCTGCTTGCTTACTATCCACTATTTCAGAGGAAAACAAGACCTTGTACTTTAGAGATGGATTTTTTTCCCCCCTGCTTGGGAGATTAGATAATAGAAAAACCTATGGACCAGAGTGAGAACTCCAGATTTCATTCAGATGCCATTACTTACCATACCACATGAGCAACTTCTCTGAGCTTTCATTGCATCAGCTATAAAATAAAGATAATAATATTTACCTCCTCCAGTAGTAAGGATTCAATATTCAGTTCAGTTCAGTCACTCAATCGTGTCGACTCTTTGCAACCCCATGAACCGCAGCACGCCAGGCCTCCCTGTCCATCACCAACTCCTGGAGTTTACTCAAATTCATGTCCATTGAGTTGGTGATGCCATCCAACCATCTCATCCTCTGTCGTCCCCTTCTCCTCCTGTCCTCAAGAAGCATCATACAAGGTACGTCAGTATGATGGCCTCTGCGAATGGACTCTTCTGAATGAAGACTTCACTTGGTGCTCTTAAAAGCTCATGCATTTTTCAAAACAAAAATGTCCCCACGATTCTGGAAGACCGGGTAGCTCCAGGGACATCATGATCACATCCACTTCCCATTTTCTACACCTTCAAAATTCATATGATTCTCTGTCCACCCCAGTCTAAATCTATGATGAGTCTGTTTCTGTTCTGTAAATAAGTTCATCTGTATCATTTCTTTTCAGATGCACACACTGCTCTATTGAAAACGGATAACCAGTAAGGTCTGTGTAGCTCAGGGAACTTTGCCCAATGTTATGTGGCAGCCCGGATGGGAAGGGAGCTTCCAAAAATATAACATGGTTAACTGGCGATACTTTAATACAAAGTCAAAAGTCAAAAAAAAAAAAAAAANCCCAAGACCTTCTTCAAAGAGGCTAATGGCATTTATTTAAGTAACTGTGCATTGAGGAACAAAGGGATGCCCAGATCCTTCAAGAACTGAAAGATTCTAAATGGGATTGATACCCAGAGATCCAAAGCATCACCATAGTCCCCTTGTTGGGACACATAGAGGCCAGTAATCAATGGAGTCATAGCCTACATCCGTTTCACAGTTCATTCACTGGATCCATGGGTCCATCCATTGATCATTTCTGCCAGACTCCAAATGTACCACATGGGTTCCTTCATACATAGTGTAAGCCATCACAGTGGAGAAGGCCAAGTGAAAGGTCTGAAACTGATCGTTCCTTGACCAAGATGGTAAATCGAAACAAAAGCACATAGAGGTGGAACTGCCACCTTCACAGTTTAAAGAAAGCAGGGACATCGGTCTCCATGAGTTCTCAGTTTAATCACTGGTCAGATTTCTCAAGCGCCAAGTTAATTATGGTGGAGGATAATAAGCTGCCACCTCTCAACTCAAATCACTGTTCTCTCACTTTAAAAAAGAAAGACATACCTCTTACTCATCTCAAGACCTACCATGGTATCTTGCCCCCACATTTACTAGCCTCCCTGACACCAAGCAAAAGAACATTTGGAGAACATATTGCTCTCAAGCGTCAGTCCTTAAAACACAAATTAAGAAATACTCATGGCAAAGTTCTTAGTTAGCTAAAAAGGTTTCTAACTGTCCCATTATTTAATTATCATAAAATCAGTATTCTAAAATGAGATGTTTGTAACCAGGATGCATGTTCAGTCAGTTCAGTTCAGTCGCTCAGTCGTGTCCAACTCTTTGCCGCCCCACGAACCACAGCACGCCAGGCCTCCATTTATCACCAACTCCCGGAGGCCACCCAAACCCATGTCCATTGAGTCGGTGATGCCATCCAACCATCTCATCCTCTGTCATCCCCTTTTCCTCCTGCCCTCAATCTTTTCCAGCATCAGGGTATTTTCAAATGAGTCAGCTCTTCGCATCAGGTGGCCAAAGTATTGGAGTTTCAGCTTCAACAGCAGTCATTCCAATGAACACCCAGGACTGATCTCCTTTAGGATGGACTGATTGGATCTCCTTGCAGTCCAAGGGACTCTCAAGAGTCTTCTCCACCACAATTCAAAAGCATCAATTCTTCAGCACTCAGCTTTCTTCACCATCCAACTCTTACATCCATACATGACCACTGGAAAAACCATAGCTTGACTAGACGGACCTTTGTTGGCCAAGTAATGTCTCTGCTTTTTAATATGATGTTTATGCTAAGCTGCTACTGCTAAGTCACTTCAGTCGTGTCCGACTCTGTGTGACCCCATAGATGGCAGCCCACTGTGCTCCCCCGTCCCTGGGATTCTCCAGGCAAGAACACTGGAGTGGATTGCCATTTCCTTCTCCAAATATGATGTCTAGGTTGGTCATAACTTTCCTTTCAAGGAGTAAGCGTCTTTTAATTTCATGGCTGCAGTCACCATCTGCAGTGATTTTGGAGCCCAGAAAAATAAAGTCAGCCACTGTTTGCACTGTTTCCCCATCTATTTGCCATGACGAGATGGGACCAGATGNGGAGAGCCAGTTGTGATAGTAGAAGGGAATAAAGAGGAAGGTTAAAAATAAATAAAACACACATTAGAAGTGTTGTTGAGGGAAATTCCCTGGCTATCCAGTGATCCGGACTCTGTGATTTGACTGCCAAGGGCCTGGGTTTGATCTCTGGCCAGGTAACTAAGATCCCAAAAGATGCTAGGCGTGGCCAGAAAGAGTTTTGTTAAAATGACTGTATAATATATGAAATATTATATATAATACATGAAACACACACTAAATTAAGCAAATGTTACGCAAATTAAGCAAATGGTAAAATAATTTGACAAAAAGGGCTTCCCAGATGGTGCTAGTGGTAATGAATCCACCTACCAATGCAGGAGGCAAAACAGACACCAGTTCAATTCCTGGGTTGGGAAGATCCCCTGGAGAAGGAAATGACAACCCACTTCAGAATTCTTGCCTGGAGAATCCCATGGACCAAGGAGCCTGGCAGGCTACAGTCCATAGGGTCACAAAGAGTCAGACACAACTGGAGTAACTTAGCACATATGCACATGCATGGATACAAGTATATGTATAATCGAATCACTTTGCTGTACACCTGAAGCTAACATAATATTGTTAATCAACTATATTCCAATACAAAATTAAAATTTAAAAAAAGAGACCCAATCCTGAAAATCTACCATCTTAGCAGATGAGAAGATGAACCTATAAATATTTATGTAATATGCTTAATTTAGGTCAAAAGATGTTAAAACAACAGAAAGTTTGCTTTTAGGCACAGGGAACTGAAATACTAAGGCAAGTGCTAATTCCATTTTCCTATACATTTGCCATCATACTAAAAGTCTACCTCTCCACTGACCATGTGTTTCTATTTTAAGCTCAAAACCATTTTCACTGTCTTGACTGAGAGGTGATTTGGAGGTCAAATCAGAATGCTCCACAGAAATGTATTGTTCTTGAACTTCTTAAACAGATCGCTATTCGTCTCAAATGTCAACTCCTTTCTTAAAAGGACAAGTGCTAGATTGATGTTGTTTTCCCAATAAATTAAGTTCATATCTTTTGTTCCAAATTCCAGTCCCTCTCTGCATTATGGCTCACATAGTCAGCAGACGTTCATTTACTCTTCCAGACTCAGATGGTGACATGGGAGACTCCTGAATTTAGTCATGGATGCACCAAACGTACAGCTACTCACACTGTAGTCCCTTCTGAGAGAGATTCAGGAGCTAGCCAAGTGACTGCTACACATCAGATGACTGAGAAAATACATGGAAACAGGCAGGAAGGGCTGAGAGACATTCTTGCTGTAAACTCATGAGGCACAGCAGCATACAACTGGGAGGGAACCCCAGACTCTCAGCTTCTCCTGAGGAGAAAAGGGTTTGGACTCCACATCAAGATCCCAGACTTACAAGCCTCCCCTGGAGGAATGATCCCCAGGTCTCCCGCCTCTGACAGCCAGTAGGGTTTTGCTCAATGAAGTCCCACAAGGCTATAGCAAACAGAGAAAAATTATCAACAAGATACAGGAGAACTCATTGCAACGCAGAGCAAGCAGACAGACAGGCCTGCCTCCCGGTCCTTCCCCGAGTAGCGCTGGACTGCATGTCTTATGAGCTGCTGTCTGAAAATCTGGCTTCTAATTAGGAGGCATCTGAGTGATGACTGTGGTCTTTCCCAGAGCCTGAATGGGCTGGTGGGTATGCTCCCTCTCCCCGGAGCTCTGGCTCACCCCAGCAATGAAACCAAGTGCCCAGTATCTCCCTGGAGGAGGCTGGTCCACATACCTGGTGCTCTGACTATTATGGCAGCCACTTGAGGGGCCGCTCTCCAAGCGTCCCAGCTGACGAGCAACAGTGCTTGCATGTGCAAGTCCCACAGGACTACCACCAACAAGGAAACAGTTGTTAAACAGGTGTGGAAGTGTGCACACACACACACACACCCCTGCAGCTCTACACGTGGACTTGGTGCAGAGGGAGCAGGACAAACTGGCCACCTCCCAGTTCCTCCCTGGAAGGAGACTGACTGCTTCCTTGTTCCGTTACAGCCTGAGGGTCCAGCCTCTAACCAACCTGCACCATCAGAAGAAAGGAAATCACATCCATAATAAGGTATCACCTCACACATGGCTTCCCCAGGGGCTCAGACGGTAAAGAATCTGCCTGCAATGTGGGAAACCTAGGTTCGATCCCTGGGTCAGGAAAATCTCCTGGAGAAGGGAATGGCAACCTACTCCAATATTCTTGCCTGGAGAACTCCATGCACAGAGAAGTCTGGAGGGCTACAGTCCATGGGATCACAAAGATTTGAACACTACTGAGCGACTTTCACTTCACTTCACTTCACACGTATTAAGATTTCTGTTATCAAAACAGTACTAAGTCTCTTCAGTCGTGTCTGACTCTTTACAACCCATGAACTGTGACCCACCAGGCTCTCTTCTGTCCAAGGAATTCTCCAGGCAAGAATACTGGAATGGGTTGCCATTTCCTTCTCCAGGTATCAAAAGGCTAAGAATTAACAAACATTGATGAGGACTTGGAGAAAGGAGACCTTCTGAGTACTGTTGGTGGCAATGTAAACTGGTGCAGTCACTGTGGAAAACCACATGGAGGTTTTTCAACAGTTAAAAAGAGAACTACCCTATGATTCATCAGTTGTACTTCTGGTATACAGGCAGATCTTTCATTGCGTGTCTCTTTACTGTACACTTTTCACAAGTTGAAGGTTTGCGATACTCCTGTATCCAGCACGTCTATCAGTACCATTTTCCAACAGCACACTCCCACTTTGCTTGTCTGTGTCACATTCTGGTAATTCTTTTCCCATTTCAAACATTTTTTATTTAATCTGTTATGGTGATCTGTGATCAGCGATATTTGAGGTTACTGCCACGACTTGCTGAAGGCACGGATGATGGATAGCACTTTTCAGTAATAAATTATTTCTTAATTAAGGTGTGTACTTTTTTTAGACATATTGCTATAGCACACTGAGGCTACAGGGTAGTGTAAGCATAACTTTTATATGTGCTGGGAAACTAAAACACTTTACGTGATTCTCTTTATTGTGATGTTTACTTTATTACAGTGGTCTCAAACCAAACTCATAATATTTTCAAGGTATTCTTGTATATCCAAAGGAAACAAAATCAACATCTCCAAGAGACATCTGTTTTCCCATGTACACTGCAGCATTATTCACATGAGGCATGAAAACAACCTAAGCATCTTTTGACAGATGAATAAGGAAAATGTGATATTAACAGACATAGATCCAGACACAATGGAATGCTATTCAGCCTTTAAAAAGAATGAAATCGTGCCATTTGTGACAAGATGAATGAACCTAGAGAGCACTATGTTAAGTCAGACAGAAAAAGACAGATACTACCTGTTGTCACTTGTTGAACTCACAGAGAGTAGAACGGTGGTTGCCAGGAGCTGGGATGTGGGGGAAATAGGGTGAAAGAGTCAAACTTTTAATTATGTGATAAGGTCTGAGTATCTAATATATAACATGGTGACTATAGTTGATAATATTATATCAGTTCAGTTCAGTTCAGTTCACTTGCTCAGCCATGTCTGACTCTGCGACCCCATGGACTGCAGCACGTCAGGGTTCCCTGTCCATCACCAACTCCCAGAGATTACCCAAACTCATGTCCATTGAGTCGACGATGCCATCCAACCATCTCATCCTCTGTCCCCCTTCTCCTCCTGCCTTCAATCATTCCCAGCATCAGGGTCTTTTCAAATGAGTCGGCTCTTCACATCAGGTGGCCAAAGTATCAGAGTTTCAGCTTCAGCATCATTCCTTCCAATGAATATTCAGGACTGATTTCCTTTAGGATGGACTGGCTGAATCTCCTTGCAGTCCAAGGGACTCTCGAGAGTCTTTTCCAACACCACAGTTCAAAAGTATCAATTCTTCGGTGTTCAGCTTTCTTTATAGTCCAACTCTCACATCCATACATGACTACTCGAAAAACAACAGCTTTGACTATACGGACCTTTGTTGGCAAAGTAACGTCTCTGCTTTTTAATATGCTGTCTACGTTGGTCATAACTTTTTTTGCAAGGAGCAAGCATCTTTTAATTTCATGGCTGCAGTCACCATCTGCAGTGATTTATAATACTGTAATGCTATAATACTGTATAGTATAATTGAAATTAGCTAAGCAAGTAAAACCTAGATACTTAAGTGTTCTTCACACAGAAAAAAAAAGGTAAGAATGCAAGGTACTGGATGTGTTAATTAACTCAGCAGTGAGAATCCTTTCACACTGCATATGTACATATTGGTTCCCAAACTTGGGAGCTTCCCCCTTTCCTCCACCAGTGAACTGTGCACCAGTGCACAGTGCAAAGAAAGAGAAAGACAGTTGGTGGCAGTTTAATAAGCATGAGAACTTAGATGCAAAACTTTCCCTGGGCAAAGATGAGTAGATCTCCACGCCTGGGTTCAGCACATACATAATCCACATGGTCTCAACAACACCTTGCTTTCTCAAGGCTGTGTCCTTGAAAATGATTTCTGCCATGTGAAGGTACATTCTGCCATGTGAAGGTACATACTACCATGTGAAGGTACATTCTAAGGACACAGGGAGGAGGTGAGGAGCCTCTAATTGACCTGGTTCAGCTCACAGGTAAACCAGTTGTCAGTCACACCCTCTCAATGAGCTTCTCCAACAGTATATCAGATTGTCACGTTGTATACTTTAAAGATATTATAGTTTNCTAAGGACACAGGGAGGAGGTGAGGAGCCTCTAATTGACCTGGTTCAGCTCACAGGTAAACCAGTTGTCAGTCACACCCTCTCAATGAGCTTCTCCAACAGTATATCAGATTGTCACGTTGTATACTTTAAAGATATTATAGTTTTATTTATCCATTATATGTCAACGAAACTGGAAAAGAAAACATTTATTTACTGAGCTTTTGATGTTGTGCAAGGCATGGAAAACATATATGACCATTTTAAAACCTGAAACTTGCCCTCAAGGAAGTTTCTATCTAAATTTAAAAGTTAAGACAATCATTGAGGGCTTCCCTGGTGGCTCAGACAGTAAAGTTAAGACAGTCAATGAACTGTTACAATCCCAGACTGAAAATAATACACAAAAATGTAATCATAAAGTACTATGATGATTCAGAAGGGAGAGAGATTACTTTGCTGGGGCTCCCTGGGGGGATTTCAAGAAAGAAATGACACTTAAATTAGAAATGACATTTAAACTGGATTTTGAAGCAAAGATCAAATTTGACGTTTAAATCATGGAGAAACAAAAAGCAATCCAGAAGAGGCAAGGTCTTGAATATAGCAGAGAACAATAAAAAATTATGTTAAATACTGGATTGGGAGGATCCCCTGGTATAGGAGAAAATGGTAACCCACTCCAGTATTCTTGCCTGGAAAATCCCCATGGACAGAGGTGTCTGGTGGGCTACAGTCCATGGGGTCCCAAGAGTCAGATATGACTGAGCAACTGAGCACGCACGTCCCTTTGAAAGAAGACAAAGAATATCTGAGACATGATTTCATCAGGAAGAAGTGGTACCACCAGCATGAATAAGTGGTACCACTGATAACCACTGCCAGGCTACAGAGATGGTTGCCTGTGTGGAGAGCGTTTCAAAGCAGCTGGAAGCAGAAATGGCAATTTTTTATATATAAATATGCACACAGAGCCATGGTCGAATGGAGGTATATATCATCATGACAGAGCCACAGTTTGCTTTCTGCAAGAAATGGTGGAGCACTCCTGCTGGGGGGTTAGTCAAAATATGTCAAGGGCATCACAGAAAAAGGGGTGAAAAATGCTAGCACTCTCCACTGCCTGGTGGGAATGGGTATGGACCCACACTTTGAAAGTATTTCAGTAAAATGTCCAGAAAAAATTTCATAAAACGAGGCCATATTATTTCACTTCTAGGAGCATAACCTAAGTAAATAATCCAAATATTGGGAAATCCTTGTAGGTATTCATTACTGCATTATTAAAATGAGTCAAGTAACTATTCTATATCTGGAGAGAATGACAGTGTTTTAGGTAATTAACTAACAAGTGACACAGGTAAGACAGCAACTCCCCACTCCCTCATTTACTGAATTTGTCCCCAGCTTAGAGCTATGAGTAGGCCCTCCGAGGAACTCTGAGATATGAGACAACCAAGATAAATATTTAAAGATTCAATCATAATAGCAAAGAAAAACAGTGCATATTATAATTGAGTCTAACAAGAGATGGACATTTATGTAGCACGGTGTACATTTTTACTGAAGAAACCTAAAGAAGCTCTAAATCAATAGAAGGGCAAACTGGTTCTGGAAAGGAAGACTCAGTATTAAAAGCATCACATTTCTCCAAATTTGTATATAAATTTCATACAATTCCCAATCAAAATTCTAAAAGAGTGTCTAGTTAAATAGCCAGTAAAATTTGGAAAAACAGAATAATGAGAAGAGACTTACATAACCATTCTACATGTGAAAAATAATGTGTCATTGGCCCCAAATTAGATGGAGATCAATATGAAAAGATAAAGCCTGTGATATTTCAAATAGATGAGAAAATAATTCAATAAAAGATGTTGAAACAACAGACCAGGCATTTTACAGATTAAAACTAAGCTCAATAAAATACAAAAAGCATTAAAAATCATGTAAGTATTAGTAAAAAATATAGGAGAACCTGATGTCTTAATCTTAAAGTAGGGAATACTTTCATAAGCAGAAACAATAAAAGCCATAAAGTAAAAAGACTCCACTATACAAAAATACAAATAGTTTGAATAATCTAAAGAGTATAAAGTTCAGAGGCAATATTGATTACAGGAAAATATTTTCAACATTTAAATAGATAAGTATTAATAACCAATGAAAGAGCCCCTAGAAATCAGTAAGGAGTGAAAAAACGTCTTCTAAAAAGAGACAAAGGAATTCACAAATGAAATATGTGTCTAATGAGTATTTTTTATAGTATACTGAAATTACAATGTAATTTGGAATATGCAATTTTTTTAAATAATGAGTCTATATATTTTAAAAAATTTATTGGCAGAAATTAAAAAGTAGAATAATACTGCATTTTGACAAGGGTGTATGAAGGGAAACAGACTGTCATTAAGAAGACTCCTGGAGAAACTTTTTGAAGTATTGTGCTTTGGTACTTATCAAAATTTTACTTGTGCCCTCTCTTATAACCTACAAAATCAACTTTTAGGAACATATGCAATAAGCATCTTTCAATATCCACATAGAAGACTGTTCACTGCAGCAGTTGAAGGTAAATACATGGCCAAGAATGGCCAAGAACAGCTAAATTCAGTTCAGTTCAGTCGCTCAGTCATGTCCGACTCTGCAAGCCCATGAACTGCAGCACACCAGACCTCCCTGTCCATCAAAACTCCCAGAGTTTACCCAAACTCATGTACATTGAGTCGGTGATGCCATCCAACCATTTCATCCTCTGTCATCCCCTTCTCCTCCCGCCCTCAATCTTTCCCAGCATCAGGGTCTTTTCAAATGAGTCAGTTCTTCACAGCCGGTGGCCAAAGTATTGGAGTTTCAGCTTCAACATCAATCCTTCNAGTCGTGTCCGACTCTTTGCGACCCCATGGGCTGCAGCACACCAGGCCTCCCTGTCCATCACCAACTCCGGGAGTTTACTCAAACTCGTGTCCATCGCATCGGTGACGCCCTCCAACCATCTCATCCTCTGTCATCCCCTTCTCCTCCTGCCTTCAATCTTTCCCTTCTGTGGGTAGGCTTATTCAGGTAAATCAGGTAAGGTTCTTGACACTTAGACAGGCCTTGTTCCTCTCTTCACCCTCAGGCTCTATTTCCTTCCCCGCCTTACACAATGATGCTCCACCTTGTGTATTTCCTACCATCTAGATCCAAGCTTCCTGTTACTGATGTCAGATGTCTAGCTCTCTTATCTAGGGATTGCTCTCAATACTACATAAAGACTTTTCAAGTAACAGGACTGGTAAAAGTATGATTGTTTAACATTTATAAACCAAAGAGGAAAATTTACAAAGAATATACATCAAAAGAAGTGCACAAGCTGCTCAGCTTGGTGCGTGATGACCGAGAGGGTTGGGATGGGGGGGGTGGGTTGGAAGGAGGCTCAAGAGGGATGGCATATATGTGTATGTAAAGCTGATTCACTTTTTCTACAACAGAAACTAACACATCACTGTAAAGCAATTATACTCCAATTAAAAAAAATTAGGGGAAGAGAGGAAAAAAAAGAACTGGATGCATTTCATAGCATAATTTCAAAAACAAATACTCAAATTTTTACTGAATAAAAGTAATACATATTTCTCACATGAAAACTTCAGGAAACAGGTAAAAAACTTTGAGAAATAGTTCTCTACATTCCAAAAGCAATTAAAGAAAGACTGTGATGACCCAGAGGACTGGGACTGGGGGGAGGTGGGAGGTCATATGTATACTTATGCCTGATGCATGTCGTTATATGGCAGAAAACAACACAACACTGCAAAACAGTTATCCTCCAATTAGAAGGAAATTAAAGAGAGAAGATATCTGAAAGGGAGGATGTTATGAAGAGGGATATGAAATTAAAGAAGAAATTAAAAGGTGGTAAATGTGAAGTGGAAGAGTTCACGAAAGACATCAAAGTTAACAATACAAACACCTCAGAAATAAAAATGATATTGAAACACAAAAACAATATAAGAGATACCATTTTTAAAAAAAGAATTGGAACATGGAAGACTTATAAAAATCCAAAACTTTAAGTGCCAAAAGACAAAGAAACACAGATAATTAGAAAGGAATATATGGAGGTAGACCAGAGTCAACATAAGCTTGACCAGCAAAGGAAGTCAAACAAACGGGATCAGAATAACACTAAAATGTGAGATAGAACATGATTCTGAATTAAAGAGAGACCTGATTCTGAGGGTCAAAGGGGCATACTGTGTTACAGGGGAAAGCAATTTGTTCCAATAATCAACACACTATATTCTGGTAAGGCTGCTCGCCTTTAAGAATGGTGCAACAGAAATCAGCACAACGTGGTAAAGCAATCATCCTCCAGTTTGAATTTAAAAAAGAAGAAACAGAAATAAAGAAGCATTCAGTCAGAAGAAGCAGTTCACCTACCAAGGAAGAAAATCAGAGTGGACTCAGATTTCTTCACAGCAATATTTAGTATCCCCAAATGTCGCTCAGCTGGTAAAGAATCCACCTGCAATGCAGGAGGCCCCGGTTTGATTCCTGTGATGGGAAGATCTGCTAGAGAAGGGATAAGGCTACCCATTCTAGCATTCTTGGGCTTCTCTGGTGGCTCAGCTGGTTAGGAATCCACCTGTAATGTGGGAGACTTGGGTTCAATTCCTGGGTTGGGAAGATCCCCTGGAGAAGAGAACAGGCTACCCACTCCAGTATTCTGGCCTGGAGAATTCCATGGATTGTATGTCCATGGGGTTTCAAAGAGTCAGGCAGAACTGAGGGACTTTCACTTTGAAAACTGTGAGTGCAAAAGTTTAGATAGCCCTGCTTGTGGCAGTAAAAAAACTACTTGATGAGACATTCTCACCAAACAAGTGTTATAATGGAAAGAATTGAGGAAGGAAGAATTCATGGCATAAAAGTATTGGTGATTTGCACTGAACTGATCAGATTACAGAAACAAAGCTGCTATAAACATTGAGATGTGTTGTGTTAGTAAGAATATAGCTAAGGAAAATGGGCAATGGTGGGAAAAAACAATCAAAAAAGTTACAAACATGCTAATTTCTTAAACTTTTATATCAGGAGTTAAAAGATATTATTCATTCCTGATGTTCCAAATTTCCTTCTGATATTTACCTTCCGTCTGAAAAAGTTTCTTTAGTAAATCTTTAGCTATGATGTAATGTTGGTTTAACATTAGAAAAATATGTGTTATCATATATTAATAGATTAAAATTGAACAATCACATGATCATCTCAGTAAATGCAGGAAAAAATATTTTACAAACTTCAACACCCATTTGTGATAGAAATTCTTGTAGCAAGCTAAGAATAAAATAGACCCTCCTCAATATAACAAAAAGACATTTATTTAAAAAATCCAAAAGCTAGAAATCTACTAAATATTACTGAGAGGAATTAAAGACTACTAGATGAAAGGAGAGATATACTGTGTCCAGAAATCAGAAAATGCAAAATTGCTAATATGAGACATCAGTAACCTCACATTAATCTATAGATTTGATGCAATTCCAAAATCTCAAGTGTTTCCTGTATAAATTACACATAAATTGTAAAATTTACAAAAAATGCAGAAAGCCCAGAGTAACCAAAAGTAAAGAAAAAATAAAAATTGAGAGTCTTTTGACAAAGAAAAACAAAGTTGGAAGTATTAAATTCCCACTTAGTATCAAACTTACACTCAGAATAAAGCTACTGTAATCAAATTAGTCTGGTATACAGAACACCGAGTAAAGAAACAAACATACACATACATAGCTTATTGAGTACCAACATAAGAACCAATGTATTTCGGTGTGGAAAGGATTTTTTTTTTTCACAAATGGTACTAGAAAGTGGATGTTCACATACAAAAACAAAAGAAAGAATTTCAACACTCATCTTCACACCACATCTAAAATTTAACTCAAAAAAGATCATAGACCTAAATGTAAGAGAGAAAGTTTTAAAACATCTAGAAGAAAACATAGGAGACAAATTTCAGTACCTTTAGTTACACTAGTTTTCTATAAAAGCATAAACCATAAAAGTGAGAAAATAAGTTGGACTCTAAAAATTAAAAAGTTTGCTAAATACATGCAACAAAACAGAAACAGACTCACAGAGAAAACAGACTAGTGGTCACCAGTGGGAAAGAGAGGGGGCAGGGGCAAGAAACAGGCATGGGTTTAAGAGATGTAAACTGCTATGTAACAAATCAATAAGCTACAAGGCTATATTGTACAGCACAGGAAATATAGCCATCATTTTGAAATAACTTTAAATAGAGTATTGTCTGTAAAAACGTTGAATCACTATGCTGCATACCTGAAAGTAATATTGTGTATCAAATATACTTTAATAAAAAAAAATTTAGTTTGTTCTTAAAAACACACTTAAGACAATAAAAAGATGAACTGTAGACTGGGATAAAATATTTGCAAAGCATATAGCTGACAAAGGATTTGCTTCAATAATATATAAAGAACTCAAAACTCAAAAAGACAAATAATCTAAATTTTAAAATGGGAAAATTTTTTGAAAAGACACTTCATCAAATAAGATAGATAAATAGTAAGGGAACATATACAAAGATGCTCAACATCATTAGTCATTAGGGAAATGCAAGTTAAACCACAAAACACTCATTAGAGTTAAAAACAAAAAACCAAAACACTTAAAATATCCAATGGTGAGAATGTGGACCACCTAGATCACTCATAGTTGCTGATGGTAATACAAAGTGGTACAGCCACACACAAAAATACTGTTTCCACTGTATTTTTCCACTAAATGAAAATATATTCTTATCATACAACTTAGAGACCTCACTCCTAAGTAGTTAGAAGAAACAGCATATGTCCAAACAAAGACATGTATTTGAATGTCATACTTACATTTTTCAATGACCCCAAATTTGCAAACAATCCAAATATCCATCAACTAATGAATATAACCAACTAAGATCGGCCGTGCATGGGATTGAGAAAAAGCTATCATAAGCAAATTGTTTTATAGTCATGAAATGGAATACTTTGGCCACCTGATGTGAAGAGTCGACTCATTGGAAAAGATCCTAATGCTGGGAAAGATTGAAGGCAGGAGGAGAAGGAAACAACAGAGGATGAGGTGGTTGGATGGCATCACTGATTCAATGAGCATGAGTTTGAGCAAGCTCTGGGAGATGGTGAAGGACAGAGAAGCCTGGCGTGCTATGGTCCATGGGGTCGCAAAGAGTCAGACACAGCTGAGCAACTGAACAACAGCAGCAATGGAATACTAAGTGAATAAGTCCAGACACAAAAAAACTGCATGTTGTATGACTCCATTTACACAAAATTCTGGAAAGGGAAAAATTGCAATGACAAAAAGCCATTCAGTGGTTGCCAGAGGGCAGGTGTAGGGAGAGGCCATTAAATAGAGAACCAGAGGGAATGTTCTGGAATGGAAGATGTGTTCTAGATCATGACTGTGTTGTATATTATACAACTGTAAAATAAACTATATTTTTGTATAATTACACAAAAATACAACTTATAAATTGTGTTTTTGTGTAACTACATAAAATAAAACTATAAGCATTTTCAAAACTCAGAATTACAAACTTAAAATTGGAAAATTTTATTATATTCATATTTACTTCATTAAAGGTAATTATTCTTAAAAGTTGGAAAGTAGAAGGTCATATTCTACTATATGATACATTTTATAATGAAAGTCTAATCTCATAGATAGGATGCTTTATATTATTTGTAGATTATTATTGCAACCTCGAAGAACCACAGGAATCCTCCAAAACTAACAGAAATAATGAGAATTCAGTAACATGACTAGCTATGAAACTAAAACACAAATATATTGACCTTTCTTCTATACAAATAATTAGTAAAAATCTATAATGAAGGAAATATCACATTTAAGAATTCACTAATATATTTTTTTTAAAAACATATGCAACTCATATATAAAGTTTTCCTGAGGACAAAAGGAAAAAAATGAGTAGCAATAAAAAAATGTATCTTGTTCTTGGTTCCAAAACTTTGGATTAAAAGTCTTTCTTCTCCCGAAATCAAGTTACAACTTAACTGCAATCTCAATGAATAATCTCATATATGCTTTCTCATTTTGAATGTGACTAATAAGCTACTTAAAATCACTGGAGACAAGATAAATTCTTTAATAAATGTAATTGAGATAACTTTAAAGCTTTAGGAAAATATGTTTACACATATACTTTGATCCTTAAGTAGCAGTAAATTTTGTTCACATCATTATATGCTAAAAATAAAATCATAAATTTTAGAGGAAAAATATGAGTATTTTTTATTAACCTAGGGTTGGGAAGATCTACTTAAGTTTATATAAAGTCCAAAATTTAGAAAGATAAAAACTATTAAATTGGGTTATATGAAAAATTTAACTATCTGTGATGCAAAAACTTACCATAACTAAATTCAAATGATACATGGATTTTAAAGAAATTGGCAACAAATGACCGAGAGCTAATTTCCAGAAAATTAAAATTGCTCTTACAAGTTAATAAAGAAGAGACAACCAACCAATAGAAAATATGACAAAGAACATAAAGAACTAAGAAAAAAGGAGGAAAAAGTACCAATGGTGTATAAAGTAAAATGATGTTTACTTACACGTAAAGAAATTAATATTAAGTAGGGATGAGGCGCCTAAAGAAAAAGAAAAGCAAGAAGGCAAAGTAGTTATCTGAGGAGGCTTTACAAATAGCTGAAAAAAGAAGAGAAGTGAAAAGAAAGGGAGAAAGGGAAAAGCACATCCAACTAAATTCAGAGTTCTAAAGAAAAGGAGAGACAGGAAGCCCTTCTTCAATGAACAGTGCATAACACTAGAAGAAAACAACAGAAGGGGAAATGCTAGAGATATCCTCAGGAAAATTGGAAATATCAAGGGAACACCTTGCCCAAAGATGGACACATTAAAGGACAGAAACCATAGAGACTTAGCAGACACTGAAGAGCTCAAGAAGAGGTGGAAAGGATACATGGAAAAACTAAACAAGAGAGATCTTAATGAACCGGATTACAACTATGGTGTTGTTAGTTGTCTGGCTCACCCAGAGCCAGACATTCTGGAGTGCGNGCAAATCAATCAATGTAATTCACCACATTAACAAATTGAAAAATAAAAGTCATATGATTATCTCAATCGATGCAGAGAAGGCCTTTGACAAAATTCAACATCCATTTAAGATTTTTTATCTTTTAAAAATTCTGGTTATTTTCTAGTTGCCCTCCTAGAAAATAGGAAGAAAATACTTTCTCAAAAACACAATCCAAAGGACACAATGGGATTTATTAGACAAATATATACTCACCCTTGAGTATTCCTTTATTAAAATACATGGGAAATTTTGCATCAGTTTAATAAACCAGTCACATAAGTCCCATTACTCAAGAGCTACCCTATAATAGTTAGAGCGTACAGAAGACAGGGTATTCACTACCATATTCTTTTTTGAAATGATATTTAGCACTTAAAAATTTATACACTCATATTCAGCTAAGAGCACACTTTTGCCAGCTACATAAATTATTATTAATTTTCAACTATCAGAATATGAAAGAAATTCTTATATCTTATTATTTTTTAACAAGTATACTTGCACACCTCTCAAACAAGCAGAAGATTAACATTCACTGGATATATATTCATTTCTTCTGAATTCACAAATTACTTTCACTAATTTCTACTTTCTATTATAGGTTCATTTTTAAATAAAAGAACATATGTATGTGAGATGAAATTATTCTCAGAAAGATCTATTTTAGTATACAGACAAGCAATAATTGATTATTTTCCAAATTGACTCTTAGGTGAATTTAGTTTTAAACTGATTTAGTCTTGGTGCTTTATATAACAACAAAAGACTTTTTAAGTACAGTCTTTACTTTGATTAGGCTTCCCCAGTGGCTCAGTGGGTAAAGAGCCTGCTTACAATACAGAAGACAAAAGAAATGTGGGTTTGATTCCTGGGTTGGGAAGATCCCCTGGAGAAGGGAAAGGCTACCTCACTTCAGTATTCACGCCTGGAGAATCCTATGGACAGAGGAGCATGGCAGGCTATAGTCCATAGGGTCGCAAAGAGTCAGACACAACTGAGCGACTACACACATACACACACACACACATTACTTTGATTAAGTTCCAACATCTAGGAAATATCCTCAGAATCTACCTGTTTATACCTGCTGTTTACAATAAATATAAGTGAATTTGTTCTTAATTTTTCTGTTCCAATAATTCTGATGAACATTTTATAACAGTCAAGCAACTTTAAAATATAGGACAGGAAAAATTAGCAATCATGACCCCACTCATACAATACGTTTTTTTCATTTATGCATGCTTTTTCTTTCAATATTTCTTCATACAGTACACAGAGCACATAGTTATAATTCAAGTTATTTTATGTTTTTATTTTTCTGTTATTATTTATTTTCTTGTATTTTTCCATTATTATTTTCTGTCATAAAACCTTTGCTATTGTCATTTGATTGAAATGAATTGAGTTACTACAATATTCCTACAAGATTGTTTTAGAGTTTAATTAATTATTGTTTTCCTTTCCAAATATTAGAATGTTCTAGTTATGTCTTTGTTGTTTATATATCACATACTTGAAAAAGGATTTAAGGCTGTATAAAAACAAAAATTGAACTAGAAATAAAGCTTTGTAAAGAGTTTAATAAATGAAGAAGCTAAGAAACAGTATTAACATGAGTTTGAGCAAACTCCAGGAGATAGTAAAGCGCAGGGAAGCCTGGCATGCTGCAGTCTGTAGGGTCAGAAAGAGTCTGACATGACCTAGAGACTGAAGAGCAACAACAAGAAACAGCATTAATTAACTAGCTATCTCCACATACTAAGTTGCTTCAGTTGTGTCCAATTCTTTGTGACCCTATGGACTGTAGCCTGCCAGGGTCCTCTGTCCATGGGATTTTCCAAGCAAGAATACTGGAGTGGGTTGTCATGCCCTTCTCCAGGGCATCTTCCCAACCCAGGGATCAAACCCTTGTCTCTCGCATCTCTTACACTGGCAATCTGGTTCTTTACCACTAATGCAACCTAGGAAGCTCTAAATAGCTCTAACTTTCCACAATATTCCTTCATATATCTGTAATAAGACAACCTAGGTTGAAAAGTGTGAGCCTGCAGGTATATAGATGTGACTTTACACACGTTGGAGGGAGCGGGACAAGGAAGAGTATTTGCTTACAGAAATATTTACTTCCACTCCTTTAAAATGAAAGTTTCATCTGTTCTACTAAATATTGTCTGTCAGATTTTGTGTTTGGGAATGCTAGTCTCTTAAAATGAGTTCAGAAATGTTTCCTTATTTGCTAATTTCTAAAAGGTTTGTGTAACATTAGTAGTACTTCTTCCTTAAATATTTTGTAGAATTCACTACTGAATCCACATGAACCTGACAGTTTCTTTCTTTTGTTCATTTTCTTTGAAAATTGAGTACATGTTCAACCATTATTTTTTCAAAAAAATGTTCTGCCTCATTTTCTTATTATTTTCCTTCTATCATTTCAATTTCATATATCCTGGGACTTCGGTATTATCACACAGGCCTGTTAATATCTGTTTATTATCACACAGGTCTGTTAATATCTGTTCATTTTCTTTTAATCATTTTTTCTCTGTTCTTCAGATTGGATAATTCCTATTGATTTATCTTTAAGTTTACTGATTCTTTTCTTTGTTATCACTATTCTGCTGTTAAAATTAGTGAATCTGTGTTTCAGATATTGTGTTTTTCAGTTCCAGTGTTTTCATTTGATCCTTTTTCATAATTTATGAGTCTCTTTTCAATTCATTACAGTACATTTTTCTCTACTTCATTAACTTTGGATGAATAGTTAGATTAAGCTCATGTCTGCTGACTTAAGTCTGCTAATATTAATGTTTGAGTCATCTTTAGATTGGCCTCCATTCCACTGTCTTTTTTTTGGATAAGAAATCACATTTTCATGATGCTTCATGTACCATATAACTTTGGATTGTATCTTGAATATTGTGAATTTTACATTGTGAAGATTTTTGATTATGTTACAAAGACTGCTGATTTCATTGGGTGAGCATGTAGTTAAATCTGTTATCAAAGAGCAAACTCTTTTAGTGATGGGTCACATCTCAGTTTAGTTCTTTTACACCTAAGCTATTTTCAGTGTGCTCCTAGTTCAGAGGTTAGCTAGAAATTTGTTTATATTTTAGATACAGAATTTAGGCATCCTTCTTTGGAATTTTTTCTAGAGTTCCACTCACACCTTCTAGGGACAACGGTTACCCTGAACTCTGTATTTTCATTCTGTAGGCCAGATAGACTATAGATTGAGTCCTGAACACTGTCATAACTGTGTCCTGACCTCAGGCTAAACTGTCTTTTACCCTAGGAATAAATCTCCCTAAAGAAACAAAAGACCTATTATAGAAAACTATAAAATACTGATGAAAGAAATCAAAGATGACACAGATAGATGGAGAAATATACCATGTTCATGGATTGAAAGAATCAATATAGTGAAAATGAGTATACTACCCGAAGCAATCTATAGATTCAGTGCAATCCCTATGAAGCTACCAATGGTATTTTTCAGAGAACTAGAACAATAATTTCAAAATTTGTATGGAAATACAAAAAACCTTGAATAGCCAAAGCAATCTTGAGAAAGAAGAATGGAACTGGAGGAATCAACTTGCTTAACTTTATACCATATTACAAAGCTACAGTCATCAAGACAGTATGGTACTGGCACAAAGACAGAAAAATAGATCAATGAAACAAAATAGAAAGCCCAGAGATAAATCCATGCACCTATGGACACCTTATCTTTGACAAAGAAGGCAAGAATATACAATGGAGAACAGACAATTTCTTTAACAAGTGGTGCTGAGAAAACTGATCAACCACTTGTAAAAGAATGAAACAAACACTTTCTAACACCATACACAAAAATAAACTCAAAATGGATTAAGGACCTAAATGTAAGATAAGAAACTATAAAACTCCTAGAGGAAAACATAGACAAAATACCCTCTGACATAAATCACAGCAGGATCCTCTATGATTCACCTCCCAGAATACTGGAAAAAAAGCAAAAATAAACAAATGGGATCTAGTTAAAATTAAAAGCTTCTGCACAACAAAGGAAACTATAAGCAAGGTGAAAAGACAGCCTTTTGAATGGGAAAAAATAATAGCAAATGAAGCAACTGACAAATAACTAATCTCAAAAATATACANAAAAAAAAAAAAACTAAGATATGGCATATGGCCCCACTACTTCATGGCAAAGAGAAAAGGTGGAATTAGTGACAGATTTCCTCTTTTGGGACTCTAAAATCACTGTGGCCGCTGACTGCAGACATGAAATCAGAAGATGACTGCTTCTTGGAAGGAAAGCAATGACAAACCTAAACAGTATGTTGAACAGCAGAGACATTACTCTGCCAACAAAGATCCATATAGTCCAGCCCTATGGTCTTCCCAATGGTCACATACATAAAGAAGAGAGCTGGACTATAAAGAAGGCAGAACACCAAAGAACTGATGCCTTCAAACTGTGGTGCTGGAGAAGACTCCCTGAAAGTCCCTTGGACAGCAAGGAGATCAAACCAGTCAATCTTAAGGGAAATCAACCCTGAATATTTGTAGGAAGGACTGATGATGAAGCTGAAGCTCCAGTACTTTGGTCATCTGATGCAAACAGATGAGCATGAAAGGATTGATGCTTTTGAACTGTGGTGTTGGAGAAGACTCTTGAGTGTCCCTTGGACAGCAAGGAGATCAAACCAGTCAATCTTAAGGGAAATCAACCCTGAATATTTGTAGGAAGGACTGATGATGAAGCTGAAGCTCCAGTACTTTGGTCATCTGATGCAAACAGATGAGCATGAAAGGATTGATGCTTTTGAACTGTGGTGTTGGAGAAGACTCTTGAGTGTCCCTTGGACAGCAAGGAGATCAAACCAGTCAATCCTAAATGAAATCAGTCCTGAATATTCACTGGAAGGACTGATGCTGAAGCTGAAGCTCCAATACTTTGGTCACCTAATGCAAAGAACTGACTCACTGGAAAAGATTCTGATGCTGGGAAAGATTGAGGGCAGGAGGAGAAGGGATGAGATGGTTGGGTGGCATCACTGACTTGATGAACATGACTTTAAGCAAGCTCTGGGAGTTGGTGATGGACAGGGAAGCCCAGTGTGCTACTGTCCATGGAGTCACAAAGAGTCAGACAGGACTGAGCATCTGAACTGAACTGATACGAACAGATGACTCACTGGAAAAGTCCCTGATGTTGGGAAGGATTGAGGGCAGAAGGAGAAGAGGGTATCAGAGGATGAGATGGCTGGACGGCATCAGCAATACAATGGACATGAATTTGGGCAAACTTCAGGAGATGGTGAGGGACAGGGATGCCTGGCCTGCTGCTGTCCATGGGGTCACAAAGAGTCAGACAGGACTGGGCTACTGAAAACAACAGCAGTAAGGGATGAGGTGCCGTTTTCAGGAAGACAGGAAGCCAAAGTTTTGTTAATATTTGGCCATGTCCATTGCATGCCTCCTGATGAAGTAAGAAACAGGACACAAAGCCTTATAGTTAGGGGCAGCAGAAGTTGCCATTTATGGGAGTAATGAACAGGACACAAAGCTTTATAGTTAGAGGCAGCAGAAGTTGCCATTTATGGGAGTAATGACCCCATTGAGTGTTAGCATGGCCCCTGCCTCACCGAAATGGTAGGAGATGCAGAGAGCCCTGGGTACCTTCAGCCTAAACCAGAGAACCCCAGGTTGACCTACAAGAGGCTTAAAGAAAGCTTTGGGAAATCTCTGCCGCAGTGGTTCTTAGACTTCAGTGAGCATTAGAATCACATGGAGGGCTTGCTAAAACTCAGATTTCTGGGTCCTGGCATGGGAATTTAGGATTCAGGAGGCCTAGGGTGGAACCTGAGAACTTGCGTTATACCAAGTTCCTAGGAGGTGCGCCTGGGCCAGGGACTGCACTTTGAGAACCTCTGGTCTATTAAATATCCTTTGTTCTGCTTGCTTGCCATTTCAGTGTTAAACTGAAATAAAAGAAGCATTAATCAGAGTCCTGTTCTTCCCTGCCAGTCTTCACAGCCAGACCATCTCTTTGTGGTTTGGCTTAGTTTACCAATTGGAAAAGACTTGGATAAATATATATATACTTTCCCTTAGTATTAGTGAAAAGATAAACATATGCAGCCATTTTCAATTTGGCAATACTTCTCAAAATGCACATGCATATATCCTGGGCCTAGAAATTCCACATCTAGGTATTTATCCTTCACTTACGCTCCAACCAAAACGCACAAAGAGGATATGTACTAAGATGTTTATTGTAGCCTACTGACAATAGCCTAAAAACTGGAAACAACTTCAATGTCAGTCAACTGGGAATTGTTTAAATAAATTAGGGTACATCTCACAGGAATACTTTGCAGCCATTATGATGAATGTGGTAGATTGATCATACTGAAATGGAAGAATGCCCACAATGTTTAATTAAGTGCAAGAGAGAAACCGCAGAATGGTACATGGAATGAGATCTCTTTTATGTCAAAATTAAATAGATATATCTTGGGACTGCCCTGGTGGTCCAGGGGCTAAGACTCTGTGATCCAAACACAGAGGGCCTGGGTTCAATCCCTGATCAGGGAATTAGATCCTACATGCCACAACTGAGGGTTCACATGCCACAGCTAAAGACCCTGGGTGCCACAACTGAAAAAAGACCCTGTGTCCCACAACTGAGAACTAGCACAGCCAGTTTAATAATTTTTTTAAAAAGATATGTAGAAGATATGACATAGGATACATATAATATATATAAAGATATGATTAATACATATACACACATATGCATGCAAAGGTTTCTGAAAAGATTCTTAGAAACTTAGCCCAGGGAGGGCTTCTCTGGCGGTCCAGGGGTCAAGAATCTGCCTTGCAATGCAGCGGACACTGGTTCAATCCCTGGCCTGGAAAGATCCCCCATACTGAGTAGCAAGTAAGCCGTTGGGCCCCAACCACCGAACCCATGCACCCTAGGGCCCATGCCTTGCAACAGGAGAAGCCACTGCAATGAGAAGCCTGTGCACCACAGCTAGAGAATAGCCCCTGCTCCAGCCCCTATACTAGCGAAAAGCCTGAGCAGCAAGGAAGACCCGGAGCAGCCAAAAAATAAATAAATAATAAGCATTTAAAAAAAAAAAGACTTAGCCCAAGGAAAGGGGGCTGGAGCCTTGGGGAGACCAGGTATGACACTGAAAGACAATTACTTTAAAATTTTCCTGTTTGAATTATTTTACAACATGCACATATATGCTATCCTATCTCCTTTATTTTTAAACTACTTTTTCAAAGCCAAACCAAGAGCAACAACATAATGCCGTCAGCGCCTCAGCCAGAAACAAGTTTTATCTCTTGATTATCAATGGCTCTTCAGGACCTCTAATTGCGAACAATTTCTTTGCCGAGTTTCTAGTCACTGGGCACCACCGAGGTTAATCAGACATTGACTCATTAAAAAAATAAATAAAAATAAGATAGGAAATAACTAAATAAATGGAGAGGGACCCAGCGGGCCTATGTTCCTGCAGCACCCTGTCCTTTGTCCCATTTTAATTCTCTCTCCAATATCTTGAGGAAAAATTACCATCGTGCAATGGAACATGGGACTGTGTATCTGCAATGTCCCTGTTGACTCAGGGCTTGCTTCAATAAGCAACCGAGTTGTGAACCGAGTTGGGAGGACAGCTGCCTACTTCACGTGGCCACCATTTCCATGGATTCTGGAAAATGAACAGCAAAGACAGTATATGTGCCAGTATCATGATAATAACGCACACACCAGGTTTTGCTAAAAATACTGGGGACCTGGAATCCACTCATAGCAAGCAAGAGCATACCTGAAATCAGCATTAGTTAAGAGGAGCAGGAAATTACCAAGTCGTGAAGACAAATTAATGAATTCTGGACCTGACATTCAGGACGTTCAGGCAGCTGGGTCAAGCTGGCATTTCGATATGCAAACCTATTGCTCCAAGGTATAAGGCCAGCTCTCAGGGGAGAGAGAGCAGGGCGAAAGGTACAATCCAATCTTAAACTTCTCTTTAGAGTTGTGAAAGCTTAAGCCATGAGATAAATATTTATATGCTCTGGATTTTTTAAATGAAAAAAAAAAAAAGTCCAAAAGCTGTAATGGAGCAAAATCCTCTCACTCAACCTGAAGGAGTAAAATAAGGCTGAACATTTCAACGAATCATACATTTTCTCATTCTCCCAAAAGCATATGGGGGAGGTCCTGGTACAATCTTAGTTACTCCATAAAGATATTATCCATAAAGTTTGTATCCTTTGGTGGAAAATTCTGTAAACCTGAGTCACTGACATCAAAACAGACTCAAAATGTTACGTGTCAAGCAACATGAACAAACTAAGAAGTTTCTTCCACCCTGGAACCAGCTGTTCTTTTTCCTTGGCAGGCTGAAAACATCATGTGTTATGTGTCATATGTCAGGTGCCGTGAAATGCACATTTCTATTATGTAACTGTTTGATTTTGGTCACTCAAAACACCCTAAGTGTTTTCCTTAATCACCTTAAGAAAGGCTCATGGGCTTCCCTGGTGGCTCAGCAGGAAAGAATCCACCTGCCAATGCAGGAGACACGGGTTCAATCCCTGATCCGGGAAGATCCCACACACTGCAGAGCAACTAAGTCTGTGCACCACAGCTACTGAGCCTGTGCTCTAGAGCCCAGGAACCACAGCCACTGAGGCCCACTGAGCCCGTGCTCTGCAACAAGAGAAGCCACTGCAATGAGAAGCCCCAGCACGGCCACTAGAGAAAAGTCCACGCATCCACAAAGGACCACGGCGCAGTCAAAATAAATACATGAAATGGAAAAAAAGAGAGTCGCTCAAACTTGTGTAATTTTTTTACATCTACCCAACAAGTTAATTTCATTACATTGTTCAGTCGCTATGTCATGTCTGACTCTAATATAATTTNAGGACCACGGCGCAGTCAAAATAAATACATGAAATGGAAAAAAAGAGAGTCGCTCAAACTTGTGTAATTTTTTTACATCTACCCAACAAGTTAATTTCATTACGTTGTTCAGTCGCTATGTCATGTCTGACTCTAATATAATTTGATTATAGCACTATTATTTGGGATCCAGGCCAGAACTCAAGTTGATTGGAATTGGGAAAGCCACAGAAAAGCAGCTGAACTACAAAGGAATCAAGAGACTCCACTAATGCAAAAAGACTTTCTAATTAATAATCCCAGATGAATCTTGTGATCCTGGCTTCCTCTAAGGAACTCAAAGTGCTGTACAACAATTATTGAATGAACCACCCGAACAGCCTTGCACATCAACTGGGAGAATGTATCCTAATAGTCACCTAATGGATTGGAAAAACTGGCACAGCAGAAAGGTCATGTGATTTACCAAATATTACAACATGAGTCAGGATGATAACAGAAAATAGTCCTCAATGACTCTCATCTGGTCACTGGCCTGAGCTGAATAAGCACCTTTGTTGTCTGTTTTAACTTTCTCCAGGTAATAGTGACTAGTAAATGATTTAATTTTCTCCCCATTGACTGCTCTTGGTTGGTTCTGTTTTGTTCCTCCTTATTTTTACTCTATAAGAATGGAAATGATGCTAGTGATGTTTGAATAGCATCATTATTTCACAAAGTGCTTTTCCAGTCACTGTCTCCTCTAATTAAGCAAACTCCTTCTCTGCTTTCTGCATTTCTCTACACCCTGACTCAAGCTGACTTGAAATTTTCAAAAGACACCATACATGAAATGTAACAGGAAGACTGCAATTTCCTTCCAGCTACTGTTTTCCTGATAGACACCCAATATGGATGCACCTGCCATCTTTTGTCCTTTCATTCATCAAATATTCACTGGGCACCACCGTGCATGAGACAAAGCTAAGAACTAAGGATATGAAAATAATTAAGGCAGTGTCTTTAAATGAAGCAGCTTATGGCCTAAAAATGGAAATAGATTGCAAATATAATATCACAGGTGTCTGAGTGGAGAAATGAATAAAATGTTCTTAGAATATCAAGGAGGGAGAAATAAGTCCAACTTGAGGGAGTCAGAAAAAGCTACTGTGCTGAATTGCCTTCATTTCCCTTTTCCCCCCAAATTTTCTCTCCACCTGCTCTGGATCTCAGGGACCCAGTCACTGTGGATGGCACACTCCCTTGCTTGCCCTTCAGCTTTTGGCAGGTGCGGGCAATGGCTAGTTCCATCAGGAAGTCAGAGGTCATGCAGAGATACGTAGGGTGTTTATTTTCCCAGATCCCTTCCTGATCAACTATAGTTTGACCATGACCATATTTTTCTATCAAAAGTCAGCATGCCTGCCCTAAAGTCACAAGTTCACTCTGGGTCATTGTACCCTTACTTAGTTCTTCATCCTGTCCTTACTAACTCCAGACAGCTTTGCCATATTTGTCTTATCTTTAAAGTAAAAGTGTTAGTCACTCAGTCATGTCCAACTCTTTGCAACCTCATGGACTCTAGCCTTCTCTTCCAGACTCCTCTGTCCATGGAATTCTCCAGGCAAGACTACTGGAGTGGGTAGCCATTCCCTTCTCCAGGGGATCTTCCTGACCCAGGGATCAAACCCAGGTCGCCCACATTGCAGGCAGATTCTTTACTGTCTGAGCCACCAGACAGCCCTTGTATTATCTTAACTCTTGATCNTCCATGGAATTCTCCAGGCAAGACTACTGGAGTGGGTAGCCATTCCCTTCTCCAGGGGATCTTCCTGACCCAGGGATCAAACCCAGGTCGCCCACATTGCAGGCAGATTCTTTACTGTCTGAGCCACCAGACAGCCCTTGTATTATCTTAACTCTTGATCTTAACTCTTTGTAAATAATTTAACTATGAAGATTTTTAAGAAGGAGAATGGCTGAATGAGTTTTCAGTGGAGATTTATTAAGAAAGGATGACCCTGGAAGCAGGGGGTTCATAATTCGAAGCTGCTGGGATCTTGAATTCATGATGGTAATTCAGGATGGAAAAGAAACAATTGACTTTCGAGATATTTTTGCAAGTTGAATTGCTCGGCTCAACTAGATATTGAGGAGGGGGAGGGAATATGAGTGAAGTAGAAGGTAATTTCCAGCTCTTTGAAAATGTTTCTTAAAAATTGTTAAAGTTATATTGGTGAGTGATATGTTTTTAATTGAAGATAATTTGGCCAAAAAAAAAATGCTGCTGTTTATTAAGTGCCTTTCCCTTGCATTTGGTAGGAAATCAACAGTGACCCTCAAGATGGTTTGCAACGCAAAATCTGCCACCCGAGCACAGGTATTCTCAGGTACACTTCTTTCTCCAGGACCACAGACCCAACTGCCAGGGCCTCTCATGGAAGGTGTTCAGCCACCCAAAGCCATGGAGAATAGCAGAAAAGATCACACAGCTTTGGGGTCAATCTTATGCACTGAAGTCAATATATTTTGAAATTATCTATCTGAAATTACCCATCATTCAGTCTAAATATAATGGAATGTGGATGAGAACATACCATATTCTAGCATTTATATGAATGATAACAAAGCTGGTGTTATTACGCTAAGTGAAATAAGTCAGACAAAGAAAGACAAATAACATGTGATTGTTACATGTCCAAGATCCTACTACTCACTGTGGGGGAAGCCAGTCAACTGAGGGACAAAGTGTTGGGACAAGGAAAGACAACTTTATTCAGAAAGGCAGCAGACCAAGATGGTGGACTACTGTCCCAAAGAAGCTTTCAGTCTGGGTTTCGATGCCAGTTGCTTTTATAGAGCAGAGAGGGGAAAGTGAGAAGGTAAAGGAAAAGAAGTGATTGCTGTTGCTTAGTCACTGAGTCATGTCCAACTTTTTGTGACCCCATGGACTGCAGCATGCCAGGCTCCCCTGTCCTCCACTGTCTCCCAGAGTTTGCTCAAATTCACGTCCACTGAGTTGGTGATGGTAGCTAACCATTTCATCCTTTGCTGCCCCCTTCTCTTTTTGCCTTCAATCTTTCTCAACATTGAGGTCTTTTCCAATGAGTTGGCTCTTAGCATCAGGTGGCCAAAGTATTACAGCTTCAGCTTCAGCAACCCTGAATACTCGGGATTGATTTCCTTTACAATTGACTGGTTTAAGTTGTTGCAAATATTTCCTGGTTCCAGCCAGACTCTGGAGGGGATGCATTAATTTCTTCCTTCCTGAAGGCATTCATAGGTGGGTCTGGTCAGCATATTTTCTAGGAGCTTAAACAAAGGTATTTTAGCTGAATGCTCAGACACGGGAGGCAAGTTCCCAGGAAATGGGCCATTATATACACTTAAAGCTACAGGCAACATCTCTTTAGTGATTAACTCATAACAAAAACAATAGAATACAAACATTAAAGTAAAAGAAACAGATCCAACATGGAGTCAGATTGGTTCTTCCCTTTATGTGGTCTAACTTGTACGTGGAATCTAAAAAGACCAAACTCACAGAAACAGAGATCAGATTGGTGGTTGACGGCTGGGTTTAAGTGAAAGGGTAGTCAAAAAGTTCAGACTTCTAAGTTATATGATAAATAAGGTCTGGGACTGTAATGCACACCCTAATGACTCTAGTCAATACTGTATTGACTATCGAAAGTTGCTAAAGGAGTAAATCTTAATAGTTCTTATCACAAAGGAAAAAATTGTACCAGCTCAACATTCAGAAAAATGAAGATCATGGCAGCCAGTCCCATCGCTTCATGGGAAATAGATGGGGAAACAGTGGAAACAGTGTCAGACTTTATTTTTTTCAGCTCCAAAATCACTGCAGATGGTGACTGCAGCCATGAAATTAGAAGACGCTTACTCCTTGGAAGAAAAGTTATGATCAACCTAGATAGTATATTCAAAAGCAGAGACATTACTTTGCCGACTAAGGTCCGTCTAGTCAAGGCTATGGTTTTTCCTGTGGTCATGTATGGATATGAGAGTTGGACTGTGAAGAAGGCTGAGCGCCGAAGAATTGATGCTTTTGAACTGTGGTGTTGGAGAAGACTCTTGAGAGTCCCTTGGACTGCAAGGAGATCCAACCAATCCATTCTGAAGGAGATCAGCCCTGAGTGTTCTTTGGAAGGAATGATGCTAAAGCTGAGACTCAGGTACTTTGGCCACCTCATGCGAAGAGTTGACTCATTGGAAAAGACTCTGATGCTGGGAGGNGTCCATGGGATTCTCCAGGCAAGAAGAACAATGGAGTGGATTGCCATTTCCAAATGAAGGACAGACATCCCTAAGTCATCAGCATTTAGGTAGCACCTAGCCAGGAGAAATATTAATAACCTCAGATATGCAGATGATACCACCCTTATGGCAGAAAGTGAAGAGGAACTAAAAAGCCTCTTGATGAAAGTGAAAGTGGAGAGTGAAAAGGTTGGCTTAAAGCTCAACATTCAGAAAACGAAGATCATGGCATCTGGTCCCATCACTTCATGGGAAATAGATGGGGAAACAGTGGAAACAGTGTCAGACTTTATTTGGGGGGCTCCAAAATCACTGCAGATGGTGACTGCAGTGGTGAAATTAAAATACGTTTGCTCCTTGGAAGAAAAGTTATGACCAAGCTAGATAGCATATTGTAAATCAGAGACATTACTTTGCCAACAAAAGTCTGTCTAATCAAGGCTATGGCTTTTCCAGTGGTCATGTATGGATGTGAGAGCTGGACTGTGAAGAAACCTGAGCACCGAAGAATTGATGCTTTTGAACTGTGGTGTTGGAGAAGACTCTTGAGAGTTCCTTGGACTGCAAGGAGATCCAACCAGTCCATCCTAAAGGAGATCAGTCCTGAATATACATTGGAAGGACTGATACTGAAGCTGAAACTCCAATACTTTGGCCACCTCATGCGAAGAATTGACTCACTGGAAAAGACTCTGATGCTGGGAGGGATTGGGGGCAGGAAGAGAAGGGGACGACAGAGGATGAGATGGCTGGATGGCACCATCAACTCGATGGACATGAGTTTGTGTGAACTCCGGGAGTTTGTGATGGACAGGGAGGCCTGGCGTGCCGCAATCCATGGGATCACAAAGTCGGACACGACTGAGCAACTGAACTGAACTGATATATCCCTGAGTTGGCAAGATTCCCTGGAGACGGGAATGGACAGCACTCCAGTATTCTTGCCTGAAATTCCATGGACAGAAGAGCCTAACAGGCTACAGTCCATAAGGTTGTAGAGTCAGACACGACTGAGCAACCAACACTTTCACTTTCATATTTGACATAGGAGACACCATTGACCCCATGTCCACTCACTCATCCCTCCTTCCTCCTTCTGGAAACAATTGCAGCGCTTTTCTGTCATCCACACTTCTCTGCAGGTTCATAAGATTCCCATAGTCTGGCACCACTACCAATCAGAGAGTTGAAGCCAAATATAATGGTCTTAGTCCCCTGCCCAGGGTTGATTTAAGCCAGGAATGTGATGCAACTTTGACAAGAGAGGGAGTCTCCTGGTGAAGGGCATCTGGGGAAGTCTTCCCCCCTTTTAAAAACTGACAGAAATACATGCTCTTTCCCTGCATGTCATCATATCTGTATAGTACATCCAGAACAGCTACAACAATTGTGCTATGAATCTGAAAACAAGATTTTATCACAGAGAAGGGGGAAACAGAGAATGACAAAGAAGCAAAGCTAAAGTCATGACAGCTTGTACCTGGAGCTTCCCCACCATTGGACTTCCCATTCAGAGAGATAAGAATGTCAGTATTTTTTAAACCCGGTTGGATCCAGTTTACTAATATTTCACTCTGATATATACATATACTCATTTCAAAGTATAAATATACCTATGTATTTGATGGCACAGATATGAACATTTTTCAAAAAAGCAAAAAAAAAAAGATATCTTATTTGTGTGTTTGAAATTTCAAATGTTCTTTCTAACAATTCCACAAGGTAGATATTTTATAAGAATTATCATGCTTAATAAAAACAAAGTTACTGACACCCAAACATGCCAGAGAGAACACAGTTAGTGGCGTTCTTCACTCACCCATTTCTCTAGGCCACCTGTCCTGGATCTAAGAGTGGCATGGTTGAGCAACACAATTAACTGTTGCTCCATCCAAGAAAAACCAAGTGCATTCTCTGTGCCAGATGCCAATCTGAAGGTGATACACTTGAGAAAAACCCTGACCTCATGGAGCTGAACTTTAAGCTAAGGCCTAAACATAGGAAGGAGTTAGGTCAGTGAAGTGGAGGGGTCAAGTGCAGAGCATCTCAAGGAAAAGGACAAAATGGACAAGACCCTATGGCAGGAAGGAGGTTGGGTTTCTCCTGGAGTGAAGGGGACAATCTGCAGAAGCATGGTGCTTCAGGGGAGGTGCAAGGGTATGTCTCAGGTACTTCTCAGGAGGCAAGTGACATGGTAAGGGGTGTTAGGAAAGCCTGAATTCATTGAGTAGCTTTATTGAGGTAAGTGATAGGACTGTGTTTATACATATAAAGATTTGTTGTTGTTATTCAGTTGCTAAGTCATGTCTGACTATTGTGACCCATGGACTGCAGTGTGCCAGGCTTCCCTGTCCTTCACAATTTCCCAGAGTTTGCACAAATTTGCACCTATCAACCTTTCCCAGCATCAGAGTCTTTTCCAATGAGTTGGCTCTTCCCATCAGGTGGCCAAAGTATTGGAGCTTCAGCTTCCACACCAGTCCTTCCAATGAATATTCAGGGTTGATTTCCTTTAAGATTGACTGGTTTGATATCCTTACAGTCCAAGGGACTCTCAAGAGTCTTCTCCAGCATCAGAATTTGAAACCATCAATTATTCAGCACTGAGCCTTCTTTGTGGTCCAACTCTCACACCCATGCATGAATACTGGACAAAAGCCATAGCTTTGATTCTATGAACCTTTATTGGCAAAGCGATGTTTCTGTTTTTTAATATATTGTCTAGGTTTGTCATAGCTTTCCTTCCAAGGAGCAAACACCTTTTAATCTCATGGCTACAGTCACCATCCCAATAAAATAAAATCTGTCACTGTTTCCACTCCCCCCCTTATATCCTTTCCTCTTTCATGCTCATCAAGGTACTCTTTAGTTCCCCTTCACTTTCTGCCATTATAGTGGTATCATCTGCATATCTGAGGTTATTAATATTTCTCCTGGCAATCTTGATTCCAGCTTGTGATTCATCCAGTTCTGCATTTCCCATGATGTCCTCTGCATATAAGTTAGATAAACAGGGTGACAATATATTGCTTTAATGTACTCCTTTCCATATTTTGAACCAGTCCATTGTTCCATGTCCAGGTCTAACTATTGCTTCTTGACATGCATAAAGATTTGTATCTGGATTAAACAGAGGCAGATGAGATGACTGAAGAGTAGTGAGGAAATGATGGCTTGGGCAAACTTATTAGCTTGTGTTTCTCTTCCTTAAGTGCTCCTGGTTTAGAATCCCACTGCTTTTCAACTCAATCCAATGGACAAGAGTCACAAAAAAGCCCTTCCATAGGACTGGAGTGTCATCACCTCCATGGATGTTGACAATACATGCAGGTGTCACTAGTTATTGTGATTTCATCACGAAGACACATGTAAGACAATACAAGAGTGGCAGTTTTAAAACTTTGGAAGACCCTATAATTGAACATAATATATTGAGAGATAATTGAAAATTAAGTGAAAATACACTAAATACCTTAGAATATTCATGGAAGACATGTTCTTCATGCTAATGCACAGACATAGTAGTCAAAGCAGCAGCCTGAAAGAAAGAATACCCACCTCAAGTCTAAACAGTTGAAATTAATCCCATAAAAAGTGGGCCCCAAGGTGTGGTAACTGTGATGAAGAAAATGAGAGTCCATCATGACTGAAGCTTGAAATTAAGAGGAAAGTACAATAGAAGTGTCACTACTGTACATTAAGCTCCTGTCTCCTGCTTCCAAAATCTGTTGGCCCAGAGGATTCATTCTTTTTTTTTTTTAAGCAGTGGTGATGGCAATAGCAAGACTAATACAAGAAAACATCTCCTGAACTGGATGATTTGGCAGTTTCCTCCCCAGCACCAGCCACTGGAGAAGTAGAAGCAGCACTGAATGAAGACAGCTGCAGAAGACAGCATGCAGCAGATTGAGGGTTAAACGTCATCTGTCTACCAGGGAAAGCAAGCAGGGAATGACTGGGTAGTTCCATCACCAACACGCCTCTAAAGGGTCATAAAACATCTCATAGAATTTCAGTCAGTCTTAAATATTTAAGTTGAAAGTCCCTTTGAAGGTGTCATTCTGAATTGTGGGGTGTAACAATAGGAGCACTCTTCTGGCTATTAATAGAGTCCATATTTTTTTGTTGTTGTTGAACTTTTTATCAAGATACAGCTAGAAGAACCAGAAGGTGATCCTGAACTATAGACATTTCTTTACATACCTCTGGCCTAACTAAATCCATATGTTGTTAGGTCTGAAAATCACCTGTTGAGTTTCTGTAGATGGTTCCAGTGATTTATCAAAGGGGATGAGCTGGGAATGAGCTTACAAAGAATAAGCAGAGGATTGGGAATAATTGTAAAGGAATGAGCAAATCCACAAGTCTAGAAGAACAATATATTATTTTAATTTTTCAAACTGGCCTTGATCTTCTGGCAAATATTTCACTTGGAATAATTATTACTAACATTTATGTAAGGAATAAGATTTCTAATTTTTCTGTGAAAATTCCCTTTGAACACGCTAATAGCAAATGCATGGCCTGTGAAGGAAACATCAAAGGAGGGCATGTTTGAAAAGAAAATCAAACTTCAAAAATGTGTCTTTTGAATCTAAGATATAACCTGGAAACAAACCAGAATCCCAATGTTTTCATGAGGAAGAAATGTGAAAGGGACACACCATTTCCTACTGGTCCTGGGTAAAACCATGGGAGGCTTCTGCTATTACTGAGGACTTGCCCAGCCTTGTCATTTGTTTTTAAGATACAAGAATTTAAGGATATTGTCATAGATTTTTATGTGAAGTAAATTAATTTTCTGCTAAGCTTTTGGCAAGCCTTTAGCTTTCTTTCATATTTCTTACACAGATGAGCCTTGAACAATGCAGGTATAGGGGTGTTGACCCCTGTGCAGTCAAAAGTAACTTTTCAGTCTGCCCTGCGTATCACCAGTTCTGCAACTGTGGTTCAACCCACATGAATCATGTGATACTGTAGTGTATATTTAATCTACACATTGATTTTTATAACCACCACTCTTAACACTATGTTGCTGCTAACGTCACCACATGGATGTTACAGCCATCCCACCTGTGGGGCCTGAGCCAGCTTTGCAGTGGGAAGGAGTGGGGGCAAAACCTTTTCTTTCTGTGTTTGATCCTCCTCCTTTGTTCTACTAGGTTAATGAGCAAGACTTAGAATTCTCCCAGGTTGATCCCAGAAGTGAAATGTTAAGGGAGGGGGCAAAGGCCATGGCAGACACCACGGTTGTCTGGTCAGGGGTCTTCTGGGCAAAGTGTTTAACTCAAACATGTCCTTACATGGGTATCCTGGACTCCCTGGAGGTGGCCTTCGCTGAGAACCACACGGATCTCTGCCCTTTCTGTCATTCCCAACTTCCACAGCCACTCGCTCAGTATGAACTCTCACTATTAAAAGACCACCCACCCTCCCAACTCTGAGGAAGATCCCCTTCGCACATGGAGTGCTGTGTCAACCCTCACACACTTGTTGTCCACAAGGAGCATCAGGCAGTCCTCACACTGCCCCAGTGCCTGCCCTTCTCAGACAGGCCCCTTCCCTGCTACCCAAGGGCAGGGAACACGTTTCAAACTTTGTGAGTGGTTCCTCCAAAGCCTCTCCCCCAACTCAACTTGGAATGAAGGATGGAGAAACATCCCCTGACCCTCTCTGTCCCCCAACACACACCTCTTCTCCTTCTCAAAATCCCCTTGGGTCCACTTTCTCTGCCTTTTTATGGTTTTGAACCCTAAACGAGAGGCCCATGAGGTGTAAAATCTGGGCCATTACTCTTGCAAATTTAGTTGATAGTAATCTACTCCCTCCATTGGAATTTCAACTAGTTTGAGTCCCCAAACTCGGCTCTTGCCTTCCTGGTACCCGTGCGACAGCCTTTCTCTGACCGTGGCACCCCTCAGCTGCTGTGCTGAGCTGAGGCACTGGCAGGAAGGCTGGCTGCCCTAACTCTTGCCATCCTCCCCTAGTGCATCCAGAGCTTCAGCATCCCCAGGCTGTTTCCCACAGCTCTCTGCCTGCTCCAAAGCAGCAGCTCCTCCACCAGGAAGGGTAGAGGGGGAGGGAACTAGACCACCTGTTGACTGACTGTTTTGTCTCATTCTGACCAGCTGCCCACCATCTACCAGGACCAGGGAGGGGGCATGCTCTCCCCCAGGTCTCCTCCTGGGGCTCCGTCTCCTCACACCCTCTCCTGGACTCTGCCAGGTTCCTATCACCTGCAAACAGTCCTTATAAAGTGTGTGTGCATGCGTGCTAATTCTCTTCAGTCATGTCTGACTCCCTATGGATTGTAGCCCGACAAGCTCCTCTGTCCATGGGATTCTCCAGGTAAGAATACCGGAATGGATTGCCATGCCTTCCTCTAGGGAGTTTTCTCAGATCAAATCTGAGTCTCTTACATCTCCTGCATTGGCAGGCACGTTCTTTACCACCAGCAGCTGGGATGCCCCCTTATAAAGTGTATTGATGCTGCAATTGCCTGAAATTCTGCCCTTCTAAAAAATGTGAAATTGTTATTCTTTTTTCCTTTCAATTACTAAGTAGGAAATCTAAAGGCCACCTTTATATTTAAATCCAAATATGGCTTACTTGGAGAAGGGAATGGCAGCCCACTTCAGGATTCTTGCCTGGAGAATCCCACAGATGGAGAAGCCCAGCAGGCTGCAGTCTATGGGGTCACAAAGAGTCGGACATGACTGAGTGACTAACACACACACACACGGCTTACTTCTAGAATCACACAGGGAAGTTTTTAAACTTCTGATTCCTACCCTCCCAGCAGGAACAGCTGATTCAGAACACCTGAGGCTTGGTTGGGGTCTTGTTCCCCACCCTCTATGCTTGGCAACCACTTTTCTCACCATTAAAATGAAAAGGCCTCTACAGAGACCATAAACTACTCTACAGACAAATTAGGTATAGACAATCTACTTTATTGTCTTAGATAAAAACAATAAGAATCCTCTGTAATACCTTTAATTTTCGTTTCATCCATATTCCAAGCAATTTCCAGAATATGAAGATTCATGGACATTTCTAAAGTTTTGCTACTGATCAATAATCAATTTAAGCCTATTAATTAAGCTTTTGTTTCTGGAAAGTCAAGCACATGCTACTATTGTAAAGCAGATCACTCAGTATTTTATGGCAATAATTTGAATTGATTTGTGGGGGTACTTTATGTTGCTTTATCTTCATCTGTGAGAAGGTCATAAAAAGCATAAATACATTTTGATACAAAATTTTGAAAATGCTCAAGGAACAAAAGCTGAATAAGACTTTGGGGGTGGGGGAGGGAAACACAGATGCATTCTCACACAATAAGAGAATTCAAAATCTTCTTGATGTCCACAGGATATACAATATTGAGTGGAACACAGCCAACATTTTAATGCCTTATCCTTACAACATAAGTCAGGAAGAAGAGAATGCTATTATCAAAAAGCTTTTGAGGATAAGAAAGTGTTTTCATTGTATCTATTCCTAAATGTACTTACTGATTTTACACAATGACACAAAAAGACTTAGGGTAAAAATTTAACAGACTTCTAGCTTAAGAAGTTACATCTCCTGCTAGCCTCTTTTGTACAAATAAACTTAAATAGTTCAGATACATCTCAAAAATTCCGAATCATAATCTGCAAGTAGCTTTAACATCCATTGTCTATGCAAAAAGCTCAGGGGAAAGGGAGGATAAAGTTGGTGTTCCTATAACATACAGCTACTGCTGCTACTATGGCTTATGGCTCAAAAATTAGAAGGCAAGAACAAAATATTTAGAGGAAAAAATAGAGAAAACAGACTCTCATATTTATCCCTAGATTCGATTCAGTTCAGTTCAGTTGCTCAGTCGTGTCCAA
This sequence comes from Neotragus pygmaeus, assembly GCA_006410875.1. Lineage (NCBI taxonomy): Eukaryota > Metazoa > Chordata > Mammalia > Artiodactyla > Bovidae > Neotragus > Neotragus pygmaeus. The sequence goes on from SJYV01006839.1 coordinate 340,020, forward strand.
CTCTTTGCAATCCCATGAATGGCAGCACGCCAGGCCTCCCTGTCCATCACCAACTCCCAGAGTTCACCCAGACTCACGTCCATCGAGTCAGTGATGCCATCCAGCCATCTCATCCTCGGCAGTCCCTTCTCTTCCTGCCCCCAATCCCTCCCAGCATCAGAGTCTTTTCCAATGAGTCAACTCTTCGCATGAGGTGGCCAAAGTACTGGAGTTGCAGNCCTCCCCCTAAACACCATCCCTCCGGGTCATCCTAGTGCACCAGCCAAAAGCATCCTGCACCCTGCATCGAACCTAGACTGGCGATTCATTTCTTATATTATATCATACAAGTTTCAACGCCATTCTCCCAAATCATCCCACCCTCTCCCTATCCCACAGAGTCCAAAAGACTGTTTGATACCTCTGTGTCTCTTATGCTGTCTCCCATACAGGGTTATTATCATCTTTCTAAATTCCATATATATGCATTAGTATACTGTACTGGTGTTTTTCTTTCTGGCTTACTTCACTCTGTATAATCGGCTCCAGTTTCATCCACCTCATTAGAACTGATTCAAATGGTATTTTTAATGGCTGAGTAATACTCCATTGTGTGTATGTACCACAGCTTTCTTATCCATTCATCTGCTGATGGACATCTAGGTTGCTTCCATGTCCTGGCTATTATAAACAGTGCTGCGATGAACAGTGGGGTATACATGTCTCTTTCAATTCTGGTTTCCTTGGTGTTCAATCTGCTTTTCAACAGAGTTCTTTGGGAACTAAGATTTCTACCAAACAGATAATTTATACTCTATTTCTATATTCTCCCAAGATTTAAAAGAGATATACATTCTGCCCACCATTCCCATTTGTTGTTGTTGTTCAGTCCTTAAGTCACATCCAACTCTTTGCAACCCCATGGTCTGCAGCATGCCAGGCTTCCCTGTCCTTCACCATCTCCTGGAATTTGCTCAAACTCATGTCCATTGAGTTGGTGATGCCATCCAACTATCTCATCTCTTCTCCTCATGCCCTCAATCTTTCCTAGCATTAGGGTCTTTTCTAATGAGTAGGCTCTTCACATTAGATAGACCATTTCAAGGATTTAGCCTCGAAAAAGTAATGTGTTACTGAGACCATCTAGACTGGACACCATTAGTTCAGTTCAGTTCAGTCGCTCAGTTGTGTCCGACTCTTTGCAACCCCATGAATCACAGGCCTCCCTGTCCATCACCATCTCCCGGAGTTCACTCAAACTCAAGTCCATTGAGTTGGTGATGCCATCCAGTCATCCCATCCTCTGTCGTCTGTCCTCTGTCATCCCCTTTTCCTCCTGCCCCCAATCCTTCCCAGCATCAGAATCTTTTCCAATGAGTCAACTCTTCACGTGACATGGCCAAAGTACTGGAGTTTCAGCTTTAGCATCATTCCTTCCAAAGAACACCCAGGGCTGATCTCCTTTAGAATGGACTGGTTGGATCTCCTTGCAGTCCAACCATTAAGGCCTCTATATAGACTTTTGAGATTCTGGAAGGTAGTTTCAGAGATCTACTTGTCTTGCTGGCTGTCCTTGACAAGTCTCATATGTAAGTTCCCTTGCTTATTAAAACTGCCACCTGACAATCTCAAGGGGTCGGCCTCTTTTTTCAACTTCTCCTTGCCCTCTGGCTATGGAGACCAATTTCAGATTTCACCCAGGAAGCTCCCAAGGGTGCAGACCTACAGCTGACCACTTAAAATTTCCATTAACCTCAAGAACACAAAGTGCAAACAAAGTTTGCTTTAATTTTATCATCAGATTATTTTTCACATGGCTGAAATTCCTAGAGAAATGCTTGTAAAATATATACTTACAAATATAGACCTAGGGGAGAGTGAAATTTCAGAGGTTATAAAAAAAATACATTCTTTCTGGAATATTAATAATTAGTTATTATAACCAAATTACAAATGCATTCCATTTCCATCAAAAATGGAAATTGGACCTTAACAAATATTCATACTCAAATAAAAACAGGGGCTCAAATAACCTTAATATTTCTTCCATTTATGAAATCAGAGAGAAAGGATTTTCTTAGGTCTGTATAAGAAAATCCTTTTCTTCAAATAAAATCGCACTGAGTCCAGGAAGAAATGTTTTTGGAGGCATTCTGGCACAATGCAGTATGTGAAATGTGGGGGAAAAGAATGACACATGCAAAAATGTGCATAGAAGGATACTGATAACACTATTCATAATAGCCGAAAAGCACACGCATTAATAATCAATAATAGAGACCAAGGTGATGGTTCTTTTGTTCAGTCTCATGTTGTTGTTATTTAAGTCACTTGGTCATGTCCCACTCTTTGCAACCCCATGGACTGCAGCCTGCTAGGCTCCTCTGTCCATGGGATTTCCCAGGCATATACTAGAATGAGCTGCCATTTCTTTTCCCAGGGGATCTTCCTGACCCAGGGATCGAACCTGAGTTTCCTTTATTGCAGGCAGATTCTTTACCACTGGGTCATCTGGGAAACCCTCACGTAGCCAACTCTTACACTAGAGGCACAAATACAACACTGAGTATTGTCTACGATCTACTCTTTTCTCAGGGTGAACTTCTCTCTGGCGTTCTTGATGCTCTTTCTTGTCTGCAGCCCTTATCACTGCAAAGGCTTTCCTTAACATTGAATTTTGAAAAGAAAGATTAGTATTGCTTCCAGAAGGAACAGGGGCTTCTTATGCAAATTATCTCCCACCACTGGCATCTAATTTTGCATGCCAAGAGAAAGGGCAAACTTGAAAAGTGACATAGCCCTTGAAATGTGACTCAGATTGAAAACATGTGTTTACATCTTCTGTTCTCTAGCAAAATGCTACTAAAGTGATGTTTTTTTTTTTAATTCACCTGAACAGAAAGGAAATGAGGAGAGGAGACTACAGCCATCAAGCCTGGATGCCAAAAAAAATAGACAGCAAAGTTGTGACTGAGATAGAGAGAAATAGGTCATACATACAGGTTAGCAATTAGAAGGGCATCGGCCTTCTTAACAGAAGGATTGGTCCCTAGAAGAAAATAAAGCAATGCTTTCATTTACCCTGAGGAAAAATGATGCCCAACTGGAAATTCTATATTGAGCCACAGTCTTTATATTAGAGTATGAGTAAAATAAAGATTTTTTTTCCAGACATGCAAAATTTCCAAAAGCATTTACCTCCTGTTCAGCTTTCCTCAGGAAGCTATCATAGTAAGTGTTATCGCTCATCAGAGAGTTTACTAAGAAAGCAAAAAGAGAAACTTGGGCTCCATTTCAGAAGCAGCAACATAATTTGCAGGATGAGACCAGAGATCAAATGAAAATACCAGAATCCTTGCTCCAAATTTATTAAGGGTTTCAAGATGAAGACAGCAAGGCAGAAGCCTTCTAAGTGCAATTGCATAGGACACAGACCCCATGAAACCAGCCCTGGGTCCAATCCAGAAGAGGGAAGAGAGAATTTCTAGGATGATGGTGAAGGGAGATCCCAAGACAGCAGCTTTGAAGCTAGTCTAGACAATCACCAGTGCACCCTGGAGCCCGAAAATGGGATCCCAAGTGGTGCCAGTAGAAAAGAAGCTGCCTGCCAATGCAGGAGATGCCAGAGATGCAAGTTCCAATCCCTGGATTGGGAAGATCCTTTGGAGGAAGAAATGGCAACCCACTCCAGTATTCTTGTCTGGGAAACCACATGGACAGAGGAGTTTGGGGAGCTATACAGTCCATGCAGTTGCAGAGAGCTGGACACTACTGAACATGCATGCACTTTAGCAACTACTCTAGCAAGAAAGGTATCTTCAAGGAAAAGAATAAATTACATAATGTGTTGTAAAGGATTAAGAGGACATTTCAACTTCTTGGGGGAAGTATATGGAAGAATTAATGATGGACACAGCTTAAGCAACTTTCCAGTGAAATTCGTTACTGGCAAATGTCAATAGTTTATGACAAACTTGCCACAGAGCAAAGGCACTGTGCTCCAGAGCTGTGAAGACAGATAAATAAGAGAATGACCTCCAAGCATTTACAGTCGTGAGGATATGAGTGTGAGTCAAAGCCCATCTTAGTAGAACAGTGGGACTTTTCTTGGAATTTGAGATGACGAGGGGCCTTTTGGCAAAATATAAAACATATACAAAGGTATGACAGAGCATAAACAATTCTGAACAAACCTGGATGAACTGAACTATTGGCTAATGATGAATGCCAGAATGGAGAAATGTTCTCGATTTTTCCCTCATCCTCTTTCACAAATTTCCATTGCAAGATCAATGTGCTAGAAATATTAAATGCAAGTGAATATTCCTATTTGGGATCCTATTAGGACCAGTAAAACAGCACATTTTGTTTTGTGCATATTGATTCCAGTGTATTGATTTTAATTTATTTGCTATAATTAAACTTGTATAATTATCACAAGGAAATTCAGTGAAGACAGGCACAGGCATTTCTGTTCCACCAGTTCTCTATGTTGCTGTAGATTCTCTGTAGAATTCATTGAGATTCTCTGGTAGCTTGAAGGCAGGCATTCAGGGTCAAGGCAGAAGGCTCCCCAATAGCAAGGGAAGAAAGTAAGAAGCACAATTCAGGGCAGAATTATTTTTCCTTTCAAAGTAGCTTTAGTACTGTTCTTATGATACATGCTGGGGTTTTTTTTTGAAAGTTCTATCAGTAAAGGAAATCTTAAAGGAGAAATTTAAAAGTAATCCCAAATCCCACCATTTGAGAGGTAAGCCCTATTCGCTTTTACCAGTTATCCTTCTAGACATCTCCCTGTGTGCATAAATACAAAGAGAAGAAGACAAATACTAACACAAATGGTAAAACTGCATGTTACTCTGTGATCCACTTCATTCATTCTATGCTACGTCATGGGCATTTTTATATGTCAGAATAATTATTTCTGTATCATTGCTTTAATAAATGCATAGTATACAATCTTAAAGCAACTTATGTACACAATCACTTATTTTAAAAATACTTCTCTTGCTGAGTGTACTCCCAATTTATCTTTACTATAAAAATACCTACACTCTGTATAATAGGCTCCAGTTTCATCCATCTCATTAGAACTGATTCAAATGTATTCTTTTTAATGGCCGAGTAATACTCCATTGTGTATATGGGGGATTCCGGATTAGGAGCTCGTGTACACCTGTGGTGGATTCATGTCGATGTATGGCAAAGTCAATAGGGTACTGTAAAGTAAAATAAAGTAAAAAAAATAAAAAAAAATACCTACAGTAACTTAAGTACACATCATTGGTTCATGCTAAGTCGCTTCAGTCATATCCAACTCTGCAACCCTATGGACTATAGCCCGCCAGGCTCATCTGTCCATGAGAATTCTCCAGGCAATCTGGAGTGAGTTGCCATGCCCTCCTACAGGGAACCTTCCAGACCCAGGGATTGAACCCGAGTCTCTAATGTCTTCTGCATTGGCAGGCAAGTTCTTAACCACTAGTGCCACCTAGGAAGCCCAAGTACACATTAGTCATGTCTGACTCTTTGCCATCCCCTGGACTGTAGCCAGCCAGGGTCCTCCGTCCACGGGATTTTCCACACAAGAATACTGGAGTGGGTTGCCATTTCCTTCTCCAGGGGATCTTCCTGACCCAGGGATCGAACCCTGGTCTCTCACACTTCAGGCAGACTCCTTACCACCTGAACCACCAGGGAAGTCCAAGTACACATCATAGTTCTCTAATTATCTCCTTCAGGTAAATTCCAGTAAGCGGATTTGTTGGCTCAAAAAGAATAAAACTGCCATTTGTCATCCAAAGTTGTTTTTTTTTAATCAACAAGTATATACAAATGCCAATAAGTATATACAAATGCCAATAAGTATATGAAAAGATATTCAGCATCATTAGCCATCAGGGAAAAGCAAGTCAAAAACCACAATGAGATATTACTTCATACTAACTAGCATGGTTATTCCCCAGACAGATAACTGCAAGTAGTGGAGAAATTGGAGCCCTCAAACACTATTGGTAGGAATATAAACTGGTGCAGCCACTTTGGACAAGAGTCTGGCAATTTCTCCAAAAGAGTTATTTGATGACTCAGTGATTGTACTCCTAGCTCCAAAAACTTAAAATCGAAGACTGAAACAGATGTTTGCACACCAACATTCATTGCAGCATTATTTGCAATAGCGAAAAAGTAGTAAAAATCCAGGTTTCCATCAACAGATATATGGATAAACAAAAGTGGTATATCCATAGAGTTGAGTATTATTCGTCCATAAAATGAAAATAAGTTCTAATAGAGGCTGCACCATGGAAGAACCCTGGAAACATCATGCTAAGTGAAATTAGCCAGACACACAATGACAGCTATGGCATGACTCTAATCATATGTAATATCTATAATGGACAAAGTCATAGAGACACAAAGGAGACTAGAGGTTATCAGCGAATGAGTGAACTACTGTTTGATAGGTACATTTCTATTCGTGGGAAAGAAGAGTTTTGGAAATAAATACTTATGACTATTGCATGGCATTGTGAGTATAATTAATTCCATTGAATTATACATTTAAAACGGTTAAAATGGAAATTTTTATGTTATGTATGTTTTATCACAATGAAAAAAATGAAAACGTGTTTAAGTTTTAAATTTTTAAAAAGGATTCAGTATGATACATTCTGTAATGTGGATAAACCTTGAAAACATTTTGCAAAATGAAACAGGCTGGTCACAAAAGACAACATATTTATTGTATGATTTCAATCTATATAAAATATCTGGAATTCGCAAATCTACAGAGACACAGAGTAGATTAGTGGTTGTCTAGGGCTGGAGGTTGGAGATAAGGTGGGATGAAAAGAGGAGGGACTACTAATGGGTTAAGGGTTTTTTTTTAATGGGGTGGGGGCTGTGAAAATGTTCTGAAATTAATTGTGGTGAAGGTTGTGACTCTGTGAATATATGAAAAACCACTGAAATATATACTATAAATAGGTGAATTGTATGCTACGTGAAGAAACCTGTTGGATTCTTTTTATTGTAGATTTCTCCATGATGGAAGAGTTGAAACATTTTTTCCTTACATAGTAGCCATTTTTGTTTATTCTATTGTAAATGGCTTGTTCATGTTCTTTGTTCTGGTGGTTTTGTTTTTGCTTTTATTAAAAATTCACTCAGAGTCTACATGGACAAGTATTTTTTTAAGTACATTATTTTCTGCTGGAAAATACTGCAGGTGGCATGCCTCAAGCCAGAAGAGAAGGCCAGTTCTGAAGCTGCTGACAGTCTAACAGGTTGAATTGATTTTATCTGCAGCAGAGTAAACACAGCACGGAAGGGCAGCGCACAGAGAACACTCCTGGAATTCTTCAGCACCCCACGAAGTGTTTTACAAATATGACCTCGGTCATCCATCACACCCCTTCACGAAGGAAAGAGGTCAAGTTCCCCAAGGTTAAACAGCCAGCTGTTGTAACTGGGATTTGAAACTAGTCCTCTCTGCCTTCGAAGTTCTAGTCCATCCTAACTGCCCACCGTAAAGTATTTATCATATAAGAATGACCAGCAATAGGAAGTTGAATGACGCCCTTTGTAATTTCTGAGTTCCCGGCACTTATGACTGCAGTAATGCTGAGCAACAGCTGGCAACAGGAAACTGAAACTGCCAAAATGTTCATTTCCTTCACTGCTCCCAGGGACGCCATGTGGAGAAACTTACCAACACAAACATAAATCATTCAGTCCCCTGAATGTCCCTGTAGGGAATTACTGATATTAGACTCTCTGGGCTTCCCAGGTGGCACAGTGGTAAAGAATCTGCCTGCCAATGCAGGAGACACAAGTTCAATCCCTTGGTCAGGAAGATTCCCTGGAGAAGGGAAAGGCAACCCACTCCGGTCTTCTTGCCTGGAGAATCCCATTGAAGAGGAGCCTGGCAGGCTACATACAGTCCATGTGGTCGAAGTCAGACATGACTTTAGTGACTGAGCACACACATTGGGTCAAAAGGATTACACCTGGCCATTTCTGCTCAGCCAAAGCTCTGATTCAAAACGTAGCAGTATAGGTCAAATGTCACACAGACCAAGAAATGAAAAAGTTACATTTCTGAAAAAAAGACACACAGCCAACTAAAGGGCTAGTAAATATCTTACTTGGAAAATGAATGTATAGATTCCATGGGATTAGATTATACATCTGTATATCTAGGGATAGTGTCATACAAGGATCAAATTTCTTCATTGAAAGGAATCTTAGAGTTTATCTCTTCATAGGTTTTGTTTAATAGATGCAGAAACTGAGATCCAGAGATTGTAACTGACTATATTACTTAGAACAATCTCTGCAGAGAAGACAGCAGATTTCTGCTGACTCCAAACCCCTAGACTGGCTGCCTTTCCTCCGCACTCGAAAAAAACCTCCCAAGTCAGTTTTCGACGGCAAAACCATATCCTGTGAATTTAATATCTTTTAGCTCTCCGTGCTGTGCTGGGAATTGTTCAGCTCTAACTCCCTTTAGCTATGAAGACTGGAAGAGAATACAGTTCTCAATATTGCTCCTGTTTTCAAGTCACATGTCCTCAGGTTGCCAAAAATCTCCCGTCTGTGAAACATGAAATGAAATGCCAGGATGCTATTTTTGATTGACATAGACAGCAGGAGGCAGATTTATATCCATTGGCAAAACCGCATGCTGATAGTGAGAGATTGCTGGTGATGACACAAACGTTACCACACTGCCTTGACAAAGAGTCCACTTTTCCCGTTGACTGTGAGAAGAGTGCTTCCCTTTGGGCTCCACTTTCTAAAATTAGACATTTATTTTATTTTTAAATTAACTATAAATGTAATTGTACAATAAGTGATTCAGCAAAGAAGAGTGAAAAGAACCACAAACGGAAGTCAGGAAAACATTTGCTTTTCATCAACTTCCATCTCATCACGTTTCCTTCACCTGGAAATTAACTGTCTTCATATAACTTAATTTTTTAAAATACTTCAACTGAGAAGTTGGAATTTGGAGAATACCAACAAAACAGATAGTGGCTCTGTCAGTGGTTCAGTGGTAAAGAATCGGCCTGCCAGTGCGGGAGGTGCAGGTTTGATCCCTGGGTTGGGAAAATCCACTGGAGGGGGAAATGGCAACCTACTTTGGAATTCTTGCCTGGGCAATCCCATGGACAGAGGAGCCTGGTGGGCTACAGTCCATGGGGCCACAAAAGAGTTGGTCAGACACTACTGATTGACTAAACAGTAAAAAAAATATATATATATATTACTGTATATATACATATTGTACTGTTGTGTATATACACACACACACATGCACACACAGCTATATCTTCTTTTTACCCATTCAATTACCAATTGGTCATTTTTCACAACCATGTAGTTAAAACCACAAATAAGAATTTACACTTATATAGCCAAGAAAAACCTATAGTACGCTCTTTTATCTTAACTCTGCTTTTATAGTCCTTTATGTTCTAAGGGATTAAATGACTTCTAGATGACAGTGTTTTTATGTTAGTTTTTTCCCAAGTTGATTTTGTTTCACTCCTTCAGTTCATGCCATTGTTTGCTGACATAGTGAAATGTGACTTCCTGCACAATAACCAGCCAACTGGAGAACATATTATCTGGAAACTAGGAATGCAAGCAGTAAAGAACATCAGGACCCACTAAAAATAGAAGGTTTTATACTTTCAGTTTAGTCATCTTTGTTTGGGAAAAAAATTTCTTACTTCAGCTCATCATGAGTCTGGGTTTTTTTTTTTGTTTTTTTTTTTGTTTTTTGTTTTTTTTAAAGCATAGTGGAGGGAACAATTCAATGGGAAAGTTATTTTTTAACTTTTTTTTTTAGCCCACCAAATTTCAGTGTACATAGTTAATAACCACTTCAAACTGCTACGCCAGGAGAAACTACTCTTACCTAATTGCCTGCCAAGATTCATAAAGCACCTCTGTGTCACTGGCAATTCATTGTTCCATTGATATCATAACTCACATTGATATTTTCTGGCTCTCATCTTTTACACTCACTGATGCTCACTTCCTTTCATTTTTCACATCCAGTAGTTCCAAAATTAAAAGCTAAGTCTTGGTCAGACAATTTTAGTAGGTTCTTTCTATTTTTTTTGAAATAAGAAAACAATCATTTCTTTCTTTTCATTTTGGGCGGCACTGAGTCTTCGCTGTTGTGCGCTGGCTTTCTCTCTCGTGCCAGGTGGAGGCTGCGCTCTAGCTGCAGCGTGCAGGCTTCTTAGGGTGTGGCTTCTCCTCTTGCAGAGCACGGGCTCTAGGCACACGGGCTTCAATAGCTGTGGCTCACGGCCTTTATTGCCCCAAGGGATGTGCAGTCTTCCCGGACCAGGGAGCCAACCCAAGGTCCCTGCCTTGGCAAGCAGATTCTTAACCACTGGAGCACCAGGGAAGCCCCTTCTCGGAGGTTCTTTACAAGTTCTCCTACATGGATTTTCTCTTGCTGTACACCATACACCAACATACACGCACGTATGCATGCATGTGCACACACACAGACTTTAAACAGTTGAATATCGTCTCCTCTGAGTGGAAATCTTTCATCAGATGGAAAACATTTCATTTTCCTACTGATCTACAGTGCCTTTTAAAGCTACTCCAAAACCTCCCAATGTGACAGACTGGTGATCAAACCATTTTATCGCAAAATGCCAGAATCTTTACAAGATCACAGCTAATGAGTTCGTTTCCAGCGTGTGTCATGCGGCTCAGTTCCTGGAACCAAATCGTATCTGTCAGTTCTTTTCGCAGCAGCACGCATCTTCTCTGCTTGTGCAGAGTTATGCCGTGGCCAGCGCTGTGCAATGGGAAACAGCTCCTATCAGGACACCTCCCTCGTTCTCCCCCAGATGACTCTGCACGATGTGAAGATAGAATGTTCACGCCTGCCAATTCTGCCAAATTTCATCCTCTCCTGCTGCACACCAATTAGTTTTACATTCTCTCAAGGAAGATGAGAGTGTGAAAAGCTGTCTTTTGACAGTAACGTGACTGCCCTCAACTACCACAGAGGAGGAAAGACTTCATCTTCACTAGGGGAATAGAGGGGTTTCCCAGGTGGTTCAGTGGTAATGTATATGCCTCCAGTGCAGGAGACGCAAGAGACGCAGGTTCAATCCCTGGGTCAGGAAGATCCCCTGGAGTAGGCAATGGGAACTCACTCCAATATTCCNAGCCAGGTGGGTGGCAGTCTGGGGGATCCCAAAGAGTTGGATATGAACTAATGACTGAACACACCCTCAGGAGACTGGAGAAAAGTTTGAGACATGATGGGAAATGCTTTCTGGAGAGAGGAGAGTTTCCTTGGATGTGTCAATCCACTGTTAGCTCAGTATACATGGCAACCCAGCTCAGGTGGATCAAACTCCTTACTCTTCTCAATATCACTTCCTGGGACATGATGGGACCTGAGCAAAGGTAGAAACTTGATCCATGAGGGCTGCAGGACCCAAGTCAGGCCAGGTTAAATGCCACAAAGAAATCAGTTATACAGAAATCAGTCCACTTCAGTTATAGGGCTGCCACCTCTACGGCAGTTTACAATTCTGTTTGAAAAATGTATATTTGGATCATTTTCTAGAACGTGGCTAAGACATTACACTCCGATTGCATCTGCCTTTGAAAAAAATTAATACAATATTCTGTAAAACTGTACAGCTTACAGTGACAAGCTATTGAATTTATAGCCTGCATCAACCTCACAGATCTTAAAGTAACTCGAAAGAACCATCTGAATGATTAAATAGTGATCTGTTTACAAAATTGTTTTCTCCATCAAAGATCATCTCCTAATATCTTTAAGCCAACCAGTTCCTCCCTGGGTTTTTAAGCCTGATGCTACTACTAATGTGGGAAAATGCCACATTTTTTTCTGACAGTGGTATGAACTTTTTAACTAGTTTCATTGCTTCACTGAGGATCATAGTCTTGAAAATTTCAAAAGAAATGTTATTGCTGTCAAGTCAGCACTCAGCATTCATGTAAATGATATGACACTGTTATTCATAATAAATGTATTTTTGGTCTTAGTCTCCACTTCTGGCACAACACTCCTAAAACTCTTGAAATTTCCTAAAGGTTGTCTGTTAGATTAATGAGGTGACTTTTTCAAAGTGTCAAGAATGGGGTCTGTTGGCCAGGGAAACCAAGCTTGGGATTAGAGTGTTGAAACTTACAGGCTCACAGACCCTCAACTTCCAAGGAGGTGACAGGGGCTGGAGACTGAATTCAATCATCAGTGACCAATGATGTAATCAATCATGCTTAAGTAATGAAGCTTCCATAAAAACCCAAAGGACAGGATTGGGAGAGCTTCTGGGTTGGTGAATACATAAGGATTTGGGGAGAGTGTTCCTCATGAGAGCATGGAAGCTTCTCACCTTTCCCCCTTTTCTCACCTGTGCATCTCTTCCACTGGCTCTTCTTGAGTTATATCCTTTGAGAATAAACAGGTAACTTAGTAAGTAAAATGTTTCCCTGAGTTGTTGCGCTGCAGTAGTAAACTAGTCAAACTTGAGGAGGTCACTTGAACTAAGGAAGTCACTTTAGCTGCTCAGTCAGAAGCCCAAGTGATAAACTGGATTTGCAGCTGACATCTGAAGTTGGGAGAGGGAGCAGTGTTGTAGGACTGAGCCTTCACGGGTGGCATCTGATGCTGTCCCCACAAAGACAGTGTCAGGATTGAGTTGAATTGGAAGATACCCAGCTGCTGTCGGAGACTTGTTTGGTGGTGTGGGAAATTTGCCCATATACATACACCTTAGAACTGGGTGCAGAATCAGAGAGGTGCCTTGAGGGGAGAAGAACCTGAAACCTAAAGTTGTGAGCTTGTCTATGTGGGGATGAGCCATGGAGGATGGATATAAGCGTAGGGGGACAGCTGGAAGAAAAAGAAAACAGTGGGCATAAAAACAGGTGGGCACAAAGACAGTCTGGAGGAAGGACCGATCTTTCTTCCAATTTATGTTTAAAAATCAAACACAACAGAAATAGAATCTTAAAAGTCCAGACGCAATGTGTGCCTGCTGATTCCACACTTAGATGTCATAGCAATGTCAAGTGGCTATCAAGTCTCTCAATGTTAGGGCTTCCCTAGGGGCTCAGAAAGTAAAGATTCTGCCTCCAATGCAGGAGACCTGGGTTCGATCCTCGGGTTGGAAAGATCCCCTGGAGAAGAGAATACCATTCCAGTATTCTTGCCTGGAGACTCCCATGGACAGAGGAGCCTGGTGGGCTATAGTCCATGGGGTCACAAAGAGTTGGACACGACTGAGCCACTTCACTTTTCTCTCAATGCTTCCTCTGAATTACTCACCTGGGACCTAAGAAGCAATTCACAGGCTGACTGCCTCACCTCACCAGTGGAACCCGCAGCCATTTCACGCTGGCCTGTTGGGATGATGGGCAGAATTTTCGGGTTTGAGTTTTCAGGATTTTTGTCAGCTCTGGCCCCCAGAGAGCAGCCCCTTGGCTCTGGGTTGCTGCATCTCAGTTGTGCAAATGCTCTGGCCCTCTGAAGAGGTCTGTGATGCTGTTTCTTAGGTGAGAAAAGCCTTTCCTGATCTTTGCCAACCCCTCTTCCTCCCATCTAGAGGGCCCTGTGGTCTGGAAGCCTGGGATTGTCCTCATACATACTGGCCCATGGTGCTTCCTAAAACAGTCTGCACTTACACTGTAACAGCTGGTGCAACTGCTTGAAGCAGCTCAACTTCCTTTTCTGTGCTTTTGGACAGGCTGAAACATCCATTATATGTGGAATAGGATGATGGAGTCCATGACCTCAATTCCTCCCTCTCTCCTGATGCTTTAGATGGATTCCAGATGGATTTAGATGGGCTTATTCCCAAGCCCAGGTAGATCCTCCTGCTCAGTGTGGATTTTTTGTCTGAGAAATACCCTTACTTATAGCCCATTTGAGGAGCTCAGGTGATCTACAAGCCCAAAACATACCACTGTCCTTTACCCATCCAAATCGATTTTGACTCCTAACTGCAGGATGCTAACTCTTACCGGCTGTGAATATGGCACAAAAATTTGACATCAAAAACCTTCCCTGTGCATTCAGGAATGCTATCATGCATAAAGATAGGAGAGCTATTCTCTCATATCCCTTCAGGAAGGAAGATAGATTTATGGACTTTGAGTGGAATTTTTCCTGACTCTTGATGACTGGCTAGACAGGAAAAGGGAAGATTTATTTTCTCACTGGCTTTCCTGCCTGCAAGCTCGGTCATCTGCAACCCAGCTAATTAGAAAGGTCAGTGGTACCGTCTGAGCAAAGCAGAGAAAGAAACCTGAGCCAAACTGCAAATGTACATATTACTGATGACTGCCGCACTGAAGCAATGGGAAGATGGAGAATAACGCTCACACTCAGTGAAGGACCTTTGTGAAACATTTTTAAGATGACGCAGTGAAGGCTACTGTGGAAGAGGTCACCGTCAGCGTGCTCAGGGCAAAATTAATAACGCAGCAAGGCTGGTACCGTGTTTCATTGTTCCTGCAGAAGGGAACAGCGGCATTATGGATACAGGAAAAGTATAAGAATTAAAAAAAGATGAAATATTCCTCAATAACAGACCATCACTGAGCACACAGAAGCTATAACGTGCCACCTCACTCCTTCCTGTAGTACCATGAGGGGCAGCATATTTCTTGAGCATTGGGTATATTCCAGACACGGTTATTAAGGCAATTTTCTATACTACAGATGTAACATATTATTGTCCTCTCTTCATAAGTGAGAAAGCAGAGATTCAGAGATGTTAAATAACCTGCCGAAGGTAGCACAACCAGCAAGCGGGAAAGCCAGGACCAACATCTGTCTGTGTACCAAGTGCCCACCCTCTGTGTACCAAGCACCACCCCAAAGAAGGCAGGTGAAATGTCTTTCATGTTAGATCGCTCTTGCTACTTCAATCCTACTCTTCTATCAAAATTCAATACTATTGAAATTATGAAAGCAAGGAGATCAGACCAGTCACTCCTAAAGGAAATCAACCCTGAATAGTCATTGAAAGGACTGATGCTGAAGTTGACACTCCAATACTTTGGCCACCTGATGTGAAGAGCCCACTCATTGGAGAAGACCCTGATTCTGGGAAAGATTGAAGGAGGGAAGAAAAAGGGACAACAGAGGATGAGACGGTTGGACATGATCACTGACTCAATGGACATGAGTTTGAGCAAATTCTGGGAGACAGTGAAGCACAGGGAAGCCTGGCATGCTGCTGTCCATGAGTCACAAAGAGTTGGATGTGACTTAGTGATTGAACAACAACAATATTAAATGACTATCATTTAATACTATAGTTATAATTAAATATCAGATTAAATTATAACTAATACCATATGACATCCCTTATATATGGAATCTAAAAAGAAATGATACAAATGAACTANTCTTTAGTTGCACTTTGCTTTTTCCATAAGGGTAGTGTCATCTGCACATCTTAGGTTATTGATATTTCTCCTGACAATCTTGGTTACAACTTGTGCTTCATCCAGCCTGGCTTTTTGTGTGATGTACTCTGCACAGAAGCTAAATAATCAGGTTGAAAATATACAGGCTTGATGTACTCCTTTCCCAGTTTTCACCAGTTTGTTGTTACATGTTCGGTTCTAACTGTTGCTTCTCGACCTGCATACAGGTTTCTCAAACCATCTCTTGAAGAATTTTTGAAAAATTGTGATCCACACAGTCAAAGGCTTTAGCATAGTCAAGAAGCAGAAAGTGAAAGTCACTCAGCCGTGTCTGACCCTTTGCCACCTCATGGACTGTATAGGCCAAAATACTGGAGAGGGTACCTTTTCCCTTCTCCAGGTGATCCTGCCAACCCAGAGATNACAGTCAAAGGCTTTAGCATAGTCAAGAAGCAGAAAGTGAAAGTCACTCAGCCGTGTCTGACCCTTTGCCACCTCATGGACTGTATAGGCCAAAATACTGGAGAGGGTACCTTTTCCCTTCTCCAGGTGATCCTGCCAACCCAGAGATCAAACCCAGGTCTCCTGCATTGCAGGTGGATTCTATACTAGCTGAGCTACAAGGGAAACCCTCAATGATCCAGAAGGAAATTCTCACATCCATACTCCATGTGTATGTAATTTAATGCTCTTTTTTTTTTTGGAGTTCCCTTCCTTTATCTGTGTTCCAGCAGATATTAACAATTTGATCTCTGGTTCTTCTACTTTTTCTAAATCCAGCTTGGACATCTAGAAGTTAACTTTTGGCACATGGTTTAAATTACAACATTAAAACAAAAGTTATAGCACAGGCTACACAGTTGCTTGAGTTTCCTTCGTTTAGTTTATCAACATGAGCAGAATCCAGAAATGGGAAAATTAAAAGCACCAAATCAGTGAGTAATATTTAGTAAGAGTTTATTGTGGATATAAAAACAATTCACAAATGGGGAGATTCCAAATTAAAAGATTGATGTGAAGTTCAGGGGCATGAAATTATAGAATGACTTACAGAGTAGAAATGAGGAAATTATTAATGTTTACAATGATTGGTTACTACAGTAGAAGTTTCTCTTGCCATTTTTAGGTAGTTAACTTCTGTTTCTTTTATGATGGTCAGAGCCATTTACAAAACAAACCTAGCTTGAGTTTCACTTACTTTTGTGAAATAAGTTGGTTTTAGTTTTCTTATATGGCTTAAACATTTTCCCTGGTGGCTTCCTTGGTGGCTCAGAGGTTAAAGCGTCTGCCTCCAATGCGGGAGACCAGGGTTTGATCACTGGGTCGGAAATCCCCTGGAGAAGGAAATGGCACCCCACTCCAGTATTCTTGCCTGGAGAATCCCATGGATGGAGGAACCTGGTAGGCTACAGT
>SJYV01006839.1:360669-421516 GCA_006410875.1 Neotragus pygmaeus
CCTCTTCTTAATATTTTCTGCTTCTGTTAGGTCCATACCATTTCTGTCCTTTATCGAGCCCATCTTTGCATGAAATGTTTCCTTGGTATCTCTAATTTTCTTGAAGAGATCTCTAGTCTTTCCTATTCGGTTCTTTTCCTCTGTTTCTCTGCATTGATCGCTGAAGAAGGCTTTTCTTATCTCTTCTTGCTATTCTTTGGAACTCTGCATTCAGATGCTTATATCTTTCCTTTTCTCCTTTGCTTTTCGCCTCTCTTCTTTTCACAGCTATTTGCAAGGCCTCCCCAGACAGCCATTTTGCTTTTTTGCATTTGTTTTCCATGAGGATGGTCTTGATCCCTGTCTCCCGTACAATGTCACGAACCTCATTCCATAGTTCATCAGGCACTCTATCTATCAGATCTAGTCCCTCAAATCTATTTCTCACTTCCACTGTATAATCATAAGGGATTTGGTTTAGGTCATATCTGAATGGTCTAGTGGTTTTCCCTACTTTCTTCAGTTTAAGTCTGAATTTGGTAATAAGGAGTTCATGATCTGAGCCACAGTCAGCTCCTGGTCTTGTTTTTGTTGCTGCAACCACTGAAGCCTGCAGGCCACAGAGACCCATGCTCTGCAATAAGAGAAACCACCACAATGACAAGCCCATGCATCTCGACTAGAGAGTAGCCTCTGCTCGCCGAAACTACAGAAAAGCCCACACAGCAGCGAGGACCCAGCAGAGCCAAAAATAAAGAAAGAAAATTATAAAAGAAAAAGGAATCACTGGACCAGAGGATCACCTGCTCCAGTCCGGGATGAGCCCTTCGGCTCATCATGCGTGTACTCACAGAGTGGCCATCACAGGCTTTCCAGCTGGGACCAGGGTGTTTGAAGTTTTCCTGGATTCTCAAATGGCTGGAGCATTGCTTAAATGGAGCCAAGTCTTCCTAAGACAAATCCCAAGGACATGCTTGCATGAGACGTGTCTTTACAACAGGAGTGTTGAAGTTCTGATAAGAATTTGCTTCCTTTTATTTGCTCTGGGCGCGCTGCGACTCATGAGGTCGCGAAGAGTCGGACACGACTGAGCGACTGAACTGAACTGAACTGAACTGATTCTCAAAATGAAGCTGTGAACTGAAAGAACTTGCGCTTTGTCTCCCACTTCCTATGCCTTCTTCACTTGTAGCTTCGAGATCCAAACCACAGGTGGGAAACTGAAGTTTCTTGCCTCCTGAGGATCAAGTGAGATACCCAACTGAAGCGGCCTAACCCTCCTTCCCCTGCTCTGAAATTCTCTGTTTTCTCCATCAGAATGTACTTCGTCCATTTCCCATCTGGTCAGGATCCAGACTAGCATCAGCACAGTGATAGAAATTTGACGCTATATAGTGAAATGAATTAACAGACTAGTATTTTATTTGGAAGCTAAACGAGAGCTAAGAGGAGCAGATTTTTGTCTTGGGTCTCACACACTGCAAAACAAATTTAATAAAGTTAGGATAATGGCATCATTTGATGTGAGCAATGAAAGATATTCCTTCCTCCACTTTTTTGTTAGAGAGAATAAGAATGCACACAATTCAGCAGAAATCCACCAACCTTTGTTGACAATTCAACAAGATCACAAAAAGTCTTACTCAGCTAACAGGGTTTGGAATTTAACATGGCAAAACCTAGACCCTCAAGATGTTTTAATTTTTTGAGGGAAAATTCAGGATAATTTATCAATAATAGAATACATATATATATAATTAATATTATAGATTTTAATATATTATTAATGTTATATATTATTACATATATTATATATATATATATACTCAGTCATGTCCAACTCTTGGCAGCCCCATGGACAGTAGACCACCAGGCTCCTCTGTCCATGGGATTTCCCAGGGAAGAATACTGGAGTGGGTGGCCATTTCTTTCTCCAGGGGATCTTTCTGAACCAGGGATCAAACCCAAGCTATGCATGTCATTTTGTAAATGACTAACCAGTCCCACAAGAATAGAGAGAAGCCTTAAGAACCTATATATATATATTATTAATATAATAATAGAATAAAACATAAATCCAAAATCAAAGATAAGGATCATATAAAAAAATATTACTTGATTAAGATGAGGAGGTCCCATGGCATTATTCCAACTTGGGACCAACAATTGCAGCATTAGACACAACAACAGCCAAGCAAAATTCTCAGGGAAAAACTGAGAAAACCAGTTTTTCCACAAAAGCTCTAAAAAGGCAGAAGAGAGTTACTATATTTTATACTATCCTTGATGACTTTATAGTATCTGACACGATTAACACTTAAATATATCAACAAATACTAGCAATAGGATAAAGGGAAAGAGAGGGATATCCAAAAATTTATTGATATTTTTGCACCATTAGAATCATTCAAACTTCGGCTCTGTCCCTGGATTCCTTCATATCTAGAAGCCTTTGGCTTCTTTGTAATAAATCATTTAGGCATTTAGCCATCACACTTCACGGTTATGATTTAACACTTAAGCCTTAATGGATGCTAAAGGGTTAATTTTTTAAGGCGGCATGCTATTTTAACAGGAATTTTTTATTACACAAGGTCTTTCAAATTCCAAGGAATGACTCTTAGAAACAGCCTGCACTATAAAATTAATAATATAGGAAGAAACATATCAAGAGGGAAGTAAGCAGTCTTGCAACTTTTAAAATAAACAATGCTATGTTGTCACCTACAGTCCCCAACGCATAGAAAAAAGCCTTTCTTATTATAGGGCTCCCCACGTGGTCCAATTTCAGCAGTAATCTCTAAGGGGAAGAGTAGAAATGTTATTCACATTGAAAAAAAGATCCATCCAGGGGTAAAGCAAAATTCCAGCTCAAATGTATAGAATTCTTAATAATACCTAATCTTTCTCACTTGCACCTTTATTCATTTTGCTTTTCCTTGCTGAGAGCTGCAGATTTCTGAGGAGACCTTGTTGGCTTTGGAGAGTGGAAGAAGAAACATAGGGAGTCTTCTATAGAAAGTCACTTTTAGGATTGAGACAGGCCTTGGGAAGTCGGTGGGTCTGGATTGTGTATTTTCAATACATAAGCATATATCTGGAGCTCAGAACTAACACAGTGGTAGTAATAATGGTCCCAGCTGCACGGACTTACAGGTGGCCACTGCACCGTTTTTCCCTGTGACCACAGTGGGGTTCCGCATCTGTCTCAGCTTTTGCTTCTGCATCTGTACAATGGATATGGTAATAATCCACCTCTCTCAGGCTCTGGTGAAGAAGAAATAAATGAGAAACCTGTCAAGTAAAAACACTTGACAAAAGCCCCAGCACTACACAGTTCTTCAGGAGCTGTGATACGAAATCAGATGCTTTTCTCTGCTATGCATTTGTTGTTTGTTTAGACGCTCAGTCTTGTCCAACTCTTTGAAGCCCCATGGACTGTAACCCACCAGGCTCCTCTGTCCATGGGATTTCCCAGACAAGAATACTGGAGTGGGGGGCCATTTCCTTCTCCAGGGAGTCTTCTTGAACCACGGATCAAACCCACGCTATGCATATCATTTTGTAAATAACTAACCAGTCCCACTAGAATAGAGAGAAGCCTTAAGAACCACAAACAAAACTCTAACACTCTTTAAGACAGGCCTATTAACAGCCTCATTGTTTGAGCTTCAGTGTAATTGACAGAATCATAAAAGATGTTTTAGAGACTTGTGAGACATTTGAGTGCAGAAGGAGGATGGCTAGAGAATCAGAGCCTCTGGCTGTTTGTCTGCAGGAGAATAGATGCTGAGGGGTTAACTCCCCAACCTCAACCCTCTCTCCTGGAGTTCTAAACCATACTGACCTTGTGTGCCCCAGTAACAGACATCCTGCCCTCTCGTCACAAAAAACATCTCAGTTGAAGGCCATTTTCTCAGGGAAAAGTGAACCACTGACCCCATGCTAAGTCAGACCCTTCTTATAGCATTTTGTGTTCTCTTTCTAGCACCTGGCATAGTGGATGAAGAACACTGATAAATAGGATACTTTGATTCATGCCTGCCTCTCCTGGAGTGCAAGCTCATTAAGTATGACTGTTGATTTCCTTGTTATAGCAGCTCAGAATCTAGTTCATGGTCTGGCACATAGTGGGAGCTAAAAACAAAATCTGATGCTTTAAATGAAGAGTGAGGAGTGAGAACTTGAAGCCAGATTTTCTGACGCCAAAGCAGGGTTCATTTTACTACCAAAGGAATGGCTCTAAGTACTACCCACGGAGCCCTGTAAAATATAGATTCCCAAGTATCTGACTAGGATCCTAGGAGTCTGTATTTTCAGGCTGCAGCCAGTCAGAGACCAGCTGTAGGAATCACTGCGCCACACCCACATGGACATCAGCTGTAACATTGAACAGTCTACTTACAGAGGGTACAGAGCCCTTTTTTTTTTAACTTCCTGCTGCTGTCATTGTTTAGAGGCTAAGTCATGTCTGATTCTTTGCAACCCCATGACCAGCACGTCAGGCCTCCCTGTCCATCAGTATCTCCCAGAGTTTGCTCAAACCCATGTCCACTGAGTTAGTGACGTCATCCAACCATCTCATCCTCTGTCGTCCCCGTCTCTTCCTGACCTCATCTTTCCCAGCAAACAAGGCCTTTTCCAATGAGTTGGCTCTTCCCATCAGTGGCCACAGTATTGGAGCTTCAGCTTC
The DNA here is from genome assembly GCA_006410875.1 of Neotragus pygmaeus. Classification (NCBI taxonomy): domain Eukaryota; kingdom Metazoa; phylum Chordata; class Mammalia; order Artiodactyla; family Bovidae; genus Neotragus; species Neotragus pygmaeus. The sequence continues at coordinate 365,342 of SJYV01006839.1, forward strand.
AGCATCAGTCCTTCCAACAAATATTCAGGTTTGATTTCCTTTAGGATCGACTGGTTTGAACTCCTTGCTATATAAAGGACTCTCAAAAGTCTTCTGTAGCACCACAGTTTGAAAGTTTATGTCACCTAAATTGTCTTCAATCAGTTTTTAACTCAAACCAATCACAGTAACAATGGCATACCAATTTAAATGACAACACTTTGCTTTAAAACCAAACTAGATTTTAAAGTAACAACAAGGAGGTCAGAAAAAAAGAAAAAGAGACCAAGAGTCTCTTTCATTAAAAGACTTAAGGGCTATGTCAGCCTCCTGCAGTGTGTGAGTCTCATATGAATCTTTATTCAAACAAACTGACTATGGAGAAATTAGTAAATTTTGAACACACCTTGGACATTTATGATGCTAAGGAATTAAATCTTAGTGTAGCAATTTTATTAGAATTAGGTTTTTAAAATAATTTATTTTTTAATTGCTTTATAGAATTTTGTTGTTTTCTGTCAAACATTAGCAAGAATCAGCCATAGGTCTTTGAAAAAAAATCTATCAAAACTATTAAAGACAAATTTCATAGAGATGAACTATTATATCTGGGATTTGCTTCAAAACAATTCATAAAAGGATGGAGAGTGGATATAGGTCAGATGAAACTGGCTGAGGACTGATAATTGTATAATTGTTGGAGAGATGGGTACATGGAGTTCATTCTACTCCTCTCTCCTTTTGAATATGCTTAAAATTTTCCATTATGAATGTATTTTCTAAGTTTATTACTCAGCATTCATTCTAGCTCTTACCTAATCGTTCATATACATTGTTCTCATTCAATAAATATTGACACAGACGTTAATTATAAAAATAATAATTATAACTAAAACACTGGGGTCACAAAGAGTTGGACACAACTGAGTGACTGAACTGAACTGAACTGAATTGAACTGAAAACACATGAGAGGTTCATATACAAAGCATTTTCACTCTGAGTATTTTAACAAATCGTGCCCTACAGTGTCTGTTGACATCTTCAGGGCACAGTCCACATCAGTCTTCACTGTTACTATGGTCTCTCAGTCCTGGATCTCTCATTGTTCATTTCCCTCCAGGACCTTTGGCCAGGAAAGGGCATCTCTGGCAGAAGGAAGAAGTCCACGGAGCACTGTCATCTAATGATATCTTCCCCTCAAGCGGAGGCCAGGATGTACTCTGAATGCCGCTAATGGTAGCTCTGAATGAAGCTATAGGTCTCTCTCAGCCCTGGGCATCACCCACTGCCATGGGCACCCACATCTGGATCTAGTTACCCAGAGCATCTTGTTATTCAGTCATTCAGTCATGTCCGACTCCTCACAATCTCATGAAATGCAGCACACCAGGCTTCTCTGTCCTTCACGACCTCCCAGAGCTTGCTCAAACTCATGTCCATAGAGTTGGTGATGCTATCCAACAATCTCATTCTCTGTCATCCCCTTCTCCTCCCGCCTTCACTCCTCCCCAGCATCAGGGTCTTTTCCAATGCGTTGGCTCTTCACATCAGGTGGTCAAAGGATTGGAGCTTCAGTTTCAACATCAGTCCTTAGCGTCTGTATCTTTCCCCTCTACCCAGGGTTTGGATAAATTCTTCACTTGCCATACTTCAGGAAGACCATTCCAAGGACTCAAGTGATTCACAGATGATGTATAAGGGAAAATGAAGTTCTCTTCCTACCCAAATGGAGCAGGAAAATCCCTTGGCTGGTTAGCCACAATGAGACATTGGCAGGCAGGCTGGTCCTAAACAGGAGGAAACAGAAATCCTATATCCCCAGCAACAAAAGTATATGCCAAAGTCATGAAGTACCTTCATGAAATACAGCTTCAGAGGCTGGTACATTATTTTGTTACAGAAACTTCTTTGACAGCAAGGCCCTAGGCCTGCCCAGACATGGCAGTCTGAATCCCACACCATGGGTCTCCTTGGATGACAAAGTTTAGTTTTGTGTTAAGTTATACATAGCAAGTGCATATGAAAAAATATGCATCGCACTGGGTTTGCTGAGGAGGCAAGAGGTGAAAGTGCTTACCTGTTACCCTCTTTCCAGACAAGTTAAGTGAACATTTCAACTTTGGTTGATTTATTCAGCCAGCTGTTGAGGCATTCTTTTTAAACTCTTGTCATTTACTTGTGCAGCTTTGGCTTTTGGTATTCAAAACATTCTAAAAGCCTGCATTCATTTTCCTTTTCACAAGTTCTTAAAGGTGTCTAGGGAATTTCACTAAGCCTAGTGATTTAAAATTCTAAAGGTCAGGAAGTGTATCACTACATATTTCAACAGCAACCCTGGGTGATGCAAAGGATTGATTATGCAAATTGGCAAGTGCATATTATCTGAGATGCTGTTGCAGAATATTGAACTGAATTCCAGGAAGGACAGGTTCTGGTCCCAGCCTGTCCACTCACAACTGATATTAGGTAAATGATGAAATTCCTGTGAGCCTCTGTAGGATAAAGGATGCAGCTTAAATGATGGTTCCTCAAACTCTCAGATTCAATGAAATGCTTATTAAACTAATAACCCTTCAATTTACAGGGATTTGGGTTTCTCTGGGATGATAAGAGTTTGAAACATCATAATAAGCCCCCAAGAGGCTGCCTTCAGCCAAATCTCCAATATGGCATTCCATCTGAAGCATTCACTGAAAAACAGCCATTTGCACAGGAGACTCCCTATCTGAGGGTAGGTTCATCTGGGACACCAAACTGTAACAGGGAAGAATGAATCTGACTCCATATTGCATCTGCTGGTTTTACTTTAATCTCTGAATTCTATTGCTTTTGTTTCAGTTAAGAATGTTGTTATAGCCTGAAATATACAGGATAGTCCATTATCAAGGCTCTGACTTTTAAGGGTGTAATACTTTTCCACTCATATAGAGATTAAAAAGTTGCACAACAGAGAACAGCATTTGCTTTACTGAAGGTTTGCAGAAACATCGTGACTTGACCTACCAGGGCAGCCGCGAAAACAAATGATTTTGACAGCACAAAGTTTCACCAACCAACCAGGCCACTCCCTCACCTGGCCTTTAAAAATGCTTTGCTGTAACCCTTAGGGGAGTTCAGAGGGTTTGGGGCATGAGCTACCTCTTCTCCTTGCGTGGCCCTACAATAAGCCTTTCTCTGCTCCGAACTCTGACATCTCAGCTTCTGTGACCTCACTATGTGTCAGGCACATGGACTCACATTTGGTAACACAATCACAGATCAGACATTGATTAATGAACTTAAGATCGGAATATATGACTTTGTGTTTCTGAAAATTAGTTTCCTACAAACTAAATTAGTTTGTAAGACTTCAGTTCAGTTCAGTCGCTCAGTCATGTCCGACTCTTTGCAACCCCATGGACTGCAGAACGCCAGGCCTCCCTGTTCATCACCAACTCCTGGAGCTTACTCAAACCCATCTCCACTGAGTCGGTGATGCCATCCAAACATCTCATCCTCTGTTATCCTTTTCTCCTCCTGCCTTCAATCTTTCCCAGCAACAGGGTCTTTACCAATGAGTCAGCTCTTCACATCAGGTGGCCAAAGTATTGTAGTTTCAGCTTCAGCATCGGTCCTTCCAATGAACACCCCGGACTGATCTCCTTTAGGATGGACTGGTTGGATCTCCTTGCAGTCCAAGGGACTCTCAAGAGTCTTCTCCAACACCACAGTTGAAAAGCATCAATTCTTCAGCATTCAGCTTTCTTTATAGTTCAACTCTCCCATCCATACATGACTACTGGAAAAACCATAGCATTGACTAGACAGACCTTTGTTGACAAAGAAGTAACTTTTCCTCCAAGGAGTAAGCATCTTTTAATGTCATGGCTGCAGTCACCATCTACAGTGACTTTGGAGCCCAGAAAAATAAAGTCTGACACGGTTTCCACTGTTTCCCCATCTATTTCCCATGAAGTGATGGGACCGGATGCCATGATCTTCGTTTTCTGAATGCTGAGCTTTAAGCCAACTTTTTCACTCTCCACTTTCACTTTCATCAAGAGGCTTTTTAGTTCCTCTTCATTTTCTGCCATAAGGGTGNCCCTATTAATTCATCTCTGAAGTGAGTCAAAATATTCATCAAAAGGTAACAAACTATTTAGCACAATAAAACAAACTCCTGTTCTTTAGAAGGTTACATTCTAACTACATATTCAGAATCCTAACTGTTCTACTCTCCAAAACTATGCACCCTGTAAAGATATTTAATTTACTAAAAAAATCAAAGTTGTGACAAATCAGGTATAATGAAAAGATATCTACAAAAGCTAGTTGTTGTGATTACTGAAATACAGATGAATTAGGGCTACAACAGAATAAAGAAAATGAGACACTAAATTCTAAAGCATGACACAAGATGGTCTGATCTCTCACACGTGGGAGTTCTTGGGTCCAAAAATCTTGAACAATTTTACAACTTGGATGCCAGCACTCAGCACAAGACTCTCAGAAATAGAAGTAGCATTTTCATTTTCTCTGGGAAAAACAATTAAGATACAGAATATTTAATGAACACTATTCACCATTAAATTACCATAATTGTAGGGTTGGGCTACTTAAGGGGAGTAGGAGAGAGATTAATTTTTTCCTATGACAATATTGGAATGAGAATTAACTGAAGAGCTTCAGGCAATTGGGAAAAGCTTAGACGTGGTTAAATATTTGAAAACCCTAGAAAACCACACAAATGCAGACAGAGCCTTTAAACTCCAGAAATCATTTGCAAAATGCATGGAAGTCAGACCAGGAAAGATTACAATACAGCAAACTTGGCTTGGGAGCTCATTTCTGCCTTTTCATGTCTGTAACCACAGCAACGAGCACAGAACTCCAGCACAGAAGAGGTGCTCTCTAAATATTGGTTGAATCGATCAATGAATGAGCCTCAATCTCAAATCTATAGTCCTTTTCTTTTGAAAAATCAGAACAGAACTCCTTGTTCAGTGCCTGACTCAGCAATATGACATTTCCCTTTCTGCTCATTCCCCAGTATCATGCTCTTCTGGACTTACATAAACTCCTCTGGCCATACTGTCCACAGAAGCACAATATGGCAGGGAGACGTGTTTTCCATTCCCTGATCATTTAGAGAAAATTATGAATCATTTAGAGAAATTATTCAACTTCCTTGCCCTTTGGGAAAAGAATTTAAAACATTTCTAATCTTTGTCCTCCCCCAACCAACAGTTTTTAGTCAATGCTTTATAAAATGTGTTGAAGATTCTGTTTTTGCATGATTCATAATGCTAATAAATTCATCAATCTTATTATCACACATCTTTCTGTAAATGTCAAACAGGATGTAGCTGACAAGGTCACGGCCATTAAAAATAGGTTCATGGACAAACACATTTGTTCTTGACAGGAGTCATCTATGTCTAACCTTTGACTTTCTATGCTTCTATTACTTGAATATCAACAATTGTACACAATTTTCACATTATTCTGTCATTGTATGTCAAAATTTACAAACATAAAATGCTTATTTTTTAATATATTTAAATGGATATCTTCTATTATAATACTTTGTAAATGTCCTTTTTCTGAAAATGGTTTATATCACTTTAGTTTAACATTTTTTAAAAGTTATCCTCGCCTGGGACTGATAAATATTTCCACATACAGTCTTCATTTGAGTTTCTGGGAGGCTAAGCACAAGATAAGGATCATTAAGTCACTTAATTCTTTGTAGAAGCGTTTCAGAAGAAACTACTAAGGAAGAAAGTGAGGGAAGCTTCACTTGGAAGGAAGTGAAGGATAAGACACAGGGGGAAAGCAAAGAAAAGATATGGTTTCAGCTGAATTCTAGTCTTAGTTTGCTCCTGTAGAGAGTTTTGAAACAAGAGTGACACTACAGACACTATCCTCCAGTCCAGTTCAGTTGCACAGTCATGTCTGACTCTGCGACCCCATAAACTGTAGCACGCCAGGCTTCCCTGGTCATTACCAACTCCCAGAGCTTATTCAAACTCATGCCCATTGAGTTGGTGATGCCATCCAATCATCTCATCCTCTGTTGTCCCTTTCTCCTCCGACCTTCAGTCTTTCCCAGCATCAGGGTCTTTTCCAAGGAGTCACCGTCATACCTTGACATTGTCCTACCTTGAGACAAAGGAGTAGGACTTTTGTATTTCCTTATCAGTCAAGTTGGTTGCGTGCTGCCCTTGGTTGGGGGTGAGGGGTGTTTTCCTCCAGGCCATTCCGGTGAGGTCAATTTGTTACCAAATCCAAGACTGATAGCTCTGCTCACGGCACAACAGGCCAATAAATCTAAGAGAAGAGGTGTTGAGGCAAGAAACACAACTTCATTTGGAAAGCCAGCAGCCTGAGAAGAAAGCAGACTAATGTCTCAAAATAACCTTCTTAACTGGGTCTGGATGCCAGGTTCTTTTACAGAATGTGGTTGGGGGGTTGTTGAGGAAGTAAAGTAAAAAGGCCATTAATCTTGCAACTATCTCCTGGAATGGCCAGCCTTGGGGAGAGGTTGTGTTACTTTCTTCCTTCCTGTAGCCATCCACAGGTAGACAGCGTACTGAACAAAGGCATTTTGGTTTAACATTCAGGCAGAAGAGAAGAGTTCCCCAAGGTAGGCTATTATATACAGACAGTATGCTTGTACTGAACTAAAGCCATAGGAAGCAAAGGTTAAAGTAAAAGAAACAGATCTAACATGGCATCAGCTCTTCCCTATAATAAATTCTCTAGCAAATGAGCAGCTGTGCCCTCTAGCAGCTAACATACAGTAGCTGGGATGGATATGCAAGCCTCCCAGAGCATTTTTTCCTGGTATTTAATTTGACACACTCCCCCGAAAAAAAGAGATTCCTACGGCTTGGTGGTTGTTTTGCTGTCTTAGTAATATAGGCACGAACCATGTTTTCAATATGTAAACATTTTATTGAATAAAACGGCAGTGATTTGGCAACCCACCACTGACAACTAACAAATTACAAAGCACATAAAAATAGAAAGCATAAGTGGTGCTTATAATAAAACCTTAAATTCCAAATGTAGCCTCTCCTAGGAATTCAGTTCTGTACAGAGTACAAATTTCAGTAAATAATGCAAACTTTTATTTTATAAAAGAAAAACAAAAAAATGACTCTGAGATTTTTACTACCATAAGTGGTAGTAATTCCAGAAGCTTCTGTACCACATTTAAGTCAGCAGCAGACTTACCAGCACAGGCAGAAGTTTTCCTTTTACCCAGGTAAATTCTCTCTTCACTGTAATGGCAATGGGCCTTCCCATAGAGCACTATATGATCTTACAGTATTATATGATCCGAGAGCACTATATGATCTTAGAGTGACAGAGTTTAGTTACTGAACTGACACATATTTAGTGTCTTGCAGGTTTCATCATGCCTTCTTCCCTGTTCATTTTGCATGCCATAGGTTGTTCTTCTTTCACAAAATTGACTATTTTTAATTAATTTTTATTGGAATACAGTTGCTTTACAATGTGTTAGCTTCTGCTGTGCAGCAAAATGCATCAGCCATACATATACATATATGCCCTCTTTTTTGGACTTCCTTCCCATTTNTTCATTTTGCATGCCATAGATTGTTCCTCTTTCACAAAATTGACTATTTTTAATTAATTTTTATTGGAATACAGTTGCTTTACAATGTGTTAGCTTCTGCTGTGCAGCAAAATGCATCAGCCATACATATACATATATGCCCTCTTTTTTGGACTTCCTTCCCATTTAGGTCACCACAGTGCATTAGGTAGAGTTTGCTGTATCATACAGCATGTTCCCATTAGTTATCTATTTTAAAAAATCTACAAAACAATAAATGCTTGATGGAGTGCAGAGAAAGGGAACCCTCATGCACTGTTGATGGGAATGTAAACTGATATAGCCACTATGCAAAACAATATGGATGTTCATTAAAAAACTAAAAACAGAACTGCCATTTCACCCAGCAGTCCCACTCCAGGGCAAATAACCAAAGAAAACCATAATTCAAAAAGATACATGCAAAAAAAAAAAAAAAAATACATGGACCCCAAACGGTCACAGTTGCACTATTTACAACAGTCAGGACACAGAAGCAACCTAAATGTCCATCAACAGAAGAATGGATAAAGAAGATGTGGTACATGTATATAATGGAATATTACTCAGCCATACAAAGAACTCTTAAAGAAGCAAAACGAGACTGTCCCTTAGGTATATCAAGTGGGTGGAAGAACTGGCAAGAGCTCTTCTCCTCTCCTGTGCTTCTGTACATTTATGACTGAGCCTGTGTTTGGGGACATTTATGTATAGGTACCAAGGCTACCCCCTGGTGCCCCTGTTGCTTATCAGTATGGACCAAAGTATGAGGGCCAAGGCTCTGGAGCCTGGCATGTGCCCAGCTTAAAGGATTTCTGTGGCAGTATCAGGCCCTTTCTATTGTATTTGTTTGTTGTGTCACTGCCTTGACCTAGAGGCAGCAAATGAAGGTCAAAGATAACTACGTATACCTTTCAAAAATAAAAAGAGGAACCAGTGAGCACTGCTAGCATACAAATTAAATGGGCACCTGAAACGAGTACAACATTATAACTCAACTATAGCCCAATAAAATTGTTGAAAAAAATAAAATGTGATACAGACCCTGATAAGAATCCCATATACAATCTTGAAGACCTAGAAATATCCAAATTTTACAAGGGAACAGAGCAAACACTTGATCTGTGAAGCAACAAGTACAATGAATAGAATGGGATAGGCTCACAACCCACAGTCTGCAGAGACACATCCAAGATTCCAAATCAAGTATCAGGAGAGGATTTGAGGTCAGATAATAGGTGTGCCCTTTTCATGCATCATGGAAGGTGGGGCTTGCGAAGGATAAGTGCAGACTTGAATGGAGGAGTTGGCACCTCTCTTCTGTAGGCAGTCACCACTACTGGGGCACCGAGCCAGGTCTGAAATTCATCTGCTTCCTTTACTCAGAGTCCTTCACTTCAATCTGTTTAATCAAAAATCTTATCTATGACTTATCTCCTTCATCTCATACAGTTCTATCTGTCCAAGCCTTGGCTATGTTGGGACAATACTAGAAGGCTCTTTGGGACTTTTTAAAAGCAATCTATGTGTCACTTTAGAAAGGAGATATTCATAAAATCTGTTTCCCACTCAACATTTGATGACAAATGAGGCAGGCACAGAGAGGTTAATGGCTTGTCTGATGTCACAGAGCTATTTAGTGGGCAGTTGTACATTATTGCATAATCATGTTCTCTTAATCATTAATTCCCACTGGCAGGCTACATATTAAGTAAGTATATTGTCCCTTTGAAAATTCTTTATCTTAGACGCAGTTTATGATCCAGCAGTATTTAACTACTTTCCCATCATGTTTCTTATTTATGTATCTCCTTACACTGTTCCCTCTTCATGGAAAGTTCCCCGTCTCACCCTGGCCTGCCTCTAAATCCATGTTGTACATTTTCACCTTTCAGGAAGACTTTCCCAGGGAAGCCAAAATGGATTAGGAACATCTCAATACCTATTTATATATAGTTTCTCTTCAAAGAACAGTGTGTCTTATCTTTATATTGATGAAGTCTGGTATAATGATTGATAAGGTGCTTACTAAATTTGTAGTGAGTGAATGGATGAATACAAATATATGAAAAAGCAGTGTGAACAAGAAGCTTCTATAAAAACTTATAGACAGTGTATACAAAGGAGCTAAGAAAAGATGATAGTTTATTTGGATCATAAAAAAGAGGCAGGTTAAGAGTTACATTTATTTTCCTGCATAAGGTGGTCTACAAGTATCCTTGGTACAGAAAAATGTAATACCCCAACTGTCAGGTTCCAGCTAGATCTTGAAGAGTCTAAAACCTAAAGAACCCACCAAAGTTGTCTGGTGCCTAAAACATTACCTGACTTGCAATAATTTCTCAGTAATTATTAAGTGAATAAAATGCAGAAAAATCTACGATTGTCACAGGAAAGTGTTTTAGGGAGATTAGGCTAGAATCACAGACTCAATGTTCCCAATTATGAGTATCAAAAGAGGGTTGAAATCCAGCAGCTCTACTCCTAAGTATACAGTTAGGAGAAATAAAAATATATGCTCAAACACACACAAAATATACATTNGAAAGTGTTTTAGGGAGATTAGGCTAGAATCACAGACTCAATGTTCCCAATTATGAGTATCAAAAGAGGGTTGAAATCCAGCAGCTCTACTCCTAAGTATACAGTTAGGAGAAATAAAAATATATGCTCAAACACATACAAAATATACATTAACGTTCATAGCAGCAGTATTCATAATGGCCAGAAGACAGGAGACAACCCAAATGTCTGCCAACCAACACAGGGATAAACAAATTGTGATGTATGTGTGTGTATATATATATGTTTATATATATATATATATATAAAGGAATATTATTTCTCCATAAAGGACTGATACATGCTACCACATAGAAAACCTTGAAAACATGCTAAATGAAAGAAGCTTGTTACATAAGAGCACATATTGCATGATACCAGTCATATGAAATGTCCAGAACAGGGAAATTCATAGAGACATAAAATGGATGAGCAGCAGCTTAGGGTGCAATGAGGGAGTATAGGGTTATGACAGCTAGAGGCGATGGGGTTTCTTTTAGAGATGATGGATTGACTGTGACGATAGCCGCACACATCTGTAAATATATTAATTTCCACTGAATTGTACACTTCAGTCATGCTTTGGGGTGAACTGTTTGTCATGTCAATTATATCTTAATTAGTCAGTCAGTTCAGTCACTAAGTTTGTGACCTCATGAACCGCAGCACGCCAGGCCTCCCTGTCCATCACCAACTCCTGAAGTCCACCCAAGACCCATGTCGATCGAGTCCGTGATGCCANTGCATGCCCATTATGTGCCAAGGACTTAGCATATGTCATCTCTAAGCCTCACCATAACCCCAGGAAGCAGGTCCTATCACTTCATTTTATAGAGAACGATAGGGGACAGAGCTTAGCTAATGGCCACGCTATCACCATGTGGGAATTGAAAGAACGAGGTTTAACGTACGTGTGTGATTTACCTGATCTGTGCTCTATTTGCCAGTTTGTGTTCTCAAAGTCTAGCATGGCAGACAGAAACGCATAAATGTAGCACAAGAGAGGGAATAAAGGAGGAGATAACGGACTGTCTGATAAAGACAACACGATCTGATGTTCCAGTGTGGAACAGCGCTGTAAGACTCCTGTTTAAGAGCCTGCCCTAATGGCTTGCACAACGACAGAGTTCTTCCAGGTCTGGGACCACTCAGGCAGTCTGCTTGAAGAGGGAGCTTTTAAATCCTTGTTCTAGCTGAGCAAGCAATCGCATGTGTCCAGGTCAATTTCTTTTGAAAAAGACTCACGTTTTTGTTCTCAGTTCTCATTGTCAGCCCTATTCATTTGGTGGAATTTGGTGCCAAATTTACTCTAAAGCCATATTTACTTTCTATGTTAAGATATCCAATTGCTTATATCCTATACAATGAGCATTGGTACAGAAATCAGAGGCATCACTCATGTTTTATTCCCTAATCTTCATCCTTGCTATTTTTATGTGAGGATATTTGAGGACACTTCTTTTTCTGCTGCTTCTCTTTCTACATTACACCTTTTCCCCATTTCCTTGGTGCATCTTTAGATGCATTCCCCACCTCCCCCAATTGGCAATTTTGAAAGCAGACTGGGCAATTTCTTGTCATTTGCTCCTCTATGAAATGCAAGCTCCTTCTTGCTTGCAATATTCTAGAATACTAAGCTCAGGTCCAAATCAATTAAATCCAGCTTTGTTACCACCTAAATGGCAAGCGGTTGTTCACTTTTTTATCCTCTTTTCTCCTCTAAAGTCAGGAACTTCAGCTTTCAGAAAATAAGATCACCTTCACAAAAGTGAGAGCAAACATGTAGACCTGATTATTAAAAGACTGACATGAGAACAGGTAGAAAAAGAAGCAGGAATCTCTGGAAGCCAAAGTTGGCACAGATTCATCAGGAAATGCATGCCAGACTCAATTCTATTGGATGAGCAGTGCTGGCCTGGCTGTTTTGGACTTTAACAGAACATACAACTGAGATTCTCATGACACTTTTATGGACAAGCTATATTGAGTTAGATAAGAACATAATTAGATATAGTCATGCCTATAAAAACCTTATAACTGATTGGTATTTAGTAGCCTTGTCTTCACAAACTTACATAAAGCTACCCAAGGCAAGTATATCAAATGTNCTTTTATGGACAAGCTATATTGAGTTAGATAAGAACATAATTAGATATAGTCATGCCTATAAAAACCTTATAACTGATTGGTATTTAGTAGCCTTGTCTTCACAAACTTACATAAAGCTACCCAAGGCAAGTATATCAAATGTGAGGACGACTGCAAATATTGTACATGAAGTGAGATTTTAAAATTATCTCAGTATTAAAAAAAAAAAAAATCTGCATCACCTAAAAGCCAGGAGGAGGCCAATATCTCAGCATGTGGTTTATGGAAGGAATACAGAAAACTGCTTCCATGCATACTTTTCATCCAAATAAAGTGCATGGGGCGCCAGAAGTTTAAGGTCAGGCGTGAGTGTGTGGGGACGCTAACGTCACTAAGGCTTCTCAATCATGTAACCTATTATGGTGTGGAATTCTTTGGAATGCTAATTCCAACTTGGAACAGGCTCAGGGGTTTTCACTGCCTTTATTACTTTATAAATCTGCCTGTGTGAGGAGCTCCAGTGTGAGGAGTGAGGGTCAATAAACTAATTTTGTACTCTCTGATATTCTGCTGTTTGTAAGAGAATCTTAACAAGTGTCATGATTTCACAAACAATAGAGTTGTAAAATACCAGCTACACGAAAAGCTAGGGTATGAGATGGCATAGAGTTTCATTAGCTTTATCGCAATATTCACAATGCATATTCTATTGCATGGCAGCAGAAATAGGCTATTTTTATTTGTTGCTTATATAATCAGCCCTTCTTATACCCATGGATTCAACCAATGGCATATTTGGAAAAAAAGTTCCAGAAAGTTCCAAAAGTTTCACATCAAAATAAATAAATAAAGCCTTGGCACAGATGAGCGCTATCACCTTTCTGTTCTGAACACTGTAATCCTAGGCCCTTCTTCAAATCATAGGAACTAGAAGACAGTCCAGATGAAAGATAGCCACAGGGTATTATGAGATAGGGAGGCGGCACCCTGGCATGTTCACATGGAAGGAAAATCATGTTAAATCAAATTATTTTCTACCAGAGGTGTCTAGGAATGAGAGAAAAAGTTCCTAAGGGCCAGCCAACCAACATCTTCTCTTTGAATGGTGTGAAAGGTGAAGGAGCTCCAGGATGAAACTGCTACTTATACCTGGAAATGTGTCTGACTCCCAAGGGTCTGAAACAAGAGCTGGCTATACTGCAGTACCTGGAGACTCAGTCATACATGGAATAATTATCACTGAAGACTAATTCCAAAAAGAAGCCAGCCTGTGAGTGAATGCACATCACTGTGCCTGCCTGAGCATTTTTTCTTTTTTAATTTACTTATTTGCCTGTAGGTCTTAGTTCAGGTCTTAGTGGCAGCACGCAGAATCCTCGTTACAGCCTGTGGGATCTTTCGGTATGGCCCACAGTCTCCGCAGCACGTGGGGCTCAGTAGTTACAGCTCACGGGCTTAGTTTCTCCTTGGTGGGATCTTAGTTCCCAGACCAGGGGTCGAAAGCTCGTCCCTTGCATTGGAAGACAGATTTTTCACCACTGGAACCAGTCAACCCTAAAGGAAATCAGTCCTGAATATTCATTGGAAGGATTGATGTCGAAGCTGAAACTCCAGTACTTTGGCCACCTGATGAGAGGAACCAACTCATTGGAAAAGACCCTGATGCTGGGAAAAATTGAAGGTAGGAGGAGAAGGGGATGACAGTGGATGAGATGGTTGGATGGCATCACCAATGTGATGGACATGAGTTTGAGTAAACTCCGGGAGTTGGCGATGGACAGGGAGGCCCAGCATGCTGCAGTCCATGGGGTCGCAAAGAGTTGGACACGAATGAGCAACTGAACTGACTGACTGACACCAGGGAAGTTCCCTGAGCTTCCTCATCTTGATTGAAAAACACCTCTCATGGACATTTTCTAGGTGTTGAATTGAGATTAACAAGACAGCCGTAAAGACTTGAGTTACTCCAGCTCCAATTCTAACATCTTGGTCTCCCTTCTGCTACGTATGGCCTGCATATGGCTTTGGGGGCTGTTTAGAGATTTTGGTGGGAAAGTACCAAGCAATGTGGATTGAATCTGATTTTGCTTTAAACTCCCAGTAACTTCCAAGTGGTTGAGATTGAAATGGAATAACTGATTTTAAGCAAATCTAGGACCTTTTTTGTTATGGAAACCCAAAATTAGTAGCGAATTTTATATTCTCCAAGATTTAATCCAGGGTAGCTGTTTGGGCTCTAGAATTATCTGAAACCAAGATTGGTGTTTTCACCCTTGTTCCTGTTTATTTCCATCTCATTTTACTCTTCCTCTGTGAAAGGAAGCAAGCCTGCCTGGTTCCCCTTTCTATTCCATCAGTATCTCTTACCAGGCTTCACAAACTCACCAGAGCAAGGTGCTTATCTGGATCCTTGGTCCCATGAGGTTTAGATAACACAACCTGTTTTTACAGATAGTTGGAAAACAGAAATGATAACATTCCTTTCATGACAGGGCTCCCTAAGCCTTTTCCTTATTTTTCTTTTTGGTACAATAATGAAGGTTGACAGGGCCCCTTGACACCACTAGTGGTAAATGAATTTTTCAATAAGGACTGACAGAGAAAAACTGCAGAAGTTCAGATTTATTTTTTTGACCCAAAGAGTCCTCTCTCTCTTTATACCTTTGCTTTCTATGTATCAATGCATGCTCAGTCATTCAGCTGTGTCCAACTCTTTTGCAACCCTATGGACTATAGCCCAGCCAGGCTTCTCTGTCCATTGGATTCTCCAGGCAAGAATACTGGCTGCTGCTGCTGCTAAGTCACTTCAGTCGTGTCCGACTTTGTGTGACCCCAGAGATGGCAGCCCACCAGGCTCCCCCATCCCTAGGATTCTCCAGGCAAGAACACTGGAGTGGGTTGCAATTTCCTCCTCTAAGGGATCTTCCCTACCCAAGGATCAAGCCTGGGTCTCCTGTGTCTCCTGCATTGCAGGCGGATTCCTTACCCTGAGCCACCAGCAAGTCTCCTTTCTATGTATTCTTTATGAAAACTTTCAGCAAAAGCATCTTAAAATTAATCCAATAGCTGTCTCCTTCCTGGAACTCTTCAGGTATCAACATCAGGTCCTGGCCCCTTTTTAAGGGCCCCTATGCCAAAACATTAAAGGCAGCACAGGAAACTCAAGCCTTATCCTGAGGCTTCTACCTTTGTAAACTTAGCAACGCTTCCTGCTTTTCACATAAGAAAACTTAAAGGGAGTCAGCCTCAACTGTGAATTGGATTCTGTCCCACTTCTCCCCCAAACTGGGAAGAAGCTGGTCAAATACTTGCATGTTTGGACTATAAATATTCAAAGACTCTAATCTGGTATCTTCCATATAATACACATTTTAACTTCTACTTTAAACTTTCAAAATGCTTTTTATGGCATCTGTTATACCCTACTTTAAAATGTCTGTCAACCTAATATTTTTACTCTTTTTCCTTTATTCATTTATCTTCAAGGTCATGCGTGGAAACACCTTTCAGTGGAAAGAACCCATCTGCTTTGGCAAAAATGTACGCTATAAACCTTCATTTGTGCAAGGGTATAAATCAATAAATAAATAATCCGAGAGCCTATTAAATGCCTTCAAAGCAGAGTTCCCTAAAGCTTGCAGCATGCAACACTGGTACCAGGAGTCGATGTGGTTAACAAAAAAAAAAAAAAAATAGGGGAGGGGGAGAAACAGCATTCAGAAGCTAACCTCTTTAAAATTCAAAGTGTACAGCATCATTGTAAAGGGTTGTAGGCACCCTAAAGAAAAAGGTATTTGTTTCATTTTATTTAACCGCTTATTTCTCAAACTTATTACAGACTCTTTCCCTGTACGAGCAAACCCTGCTATACTAGGGTTGCACAGTACAGAGTTTGGAAACTGTGCTAGATCGCTAGATGATGGCATTTGTTCCTTCAAAAATTCAAAATTCTTCCTTTTGCAAAATTTTGATTTATTTATTGCTTGCTGGGTCTTCGAGGCTATGAGCAAGCTTTCTCTAGTTGTGATGAGTAGGCCCCACTCAGGTGGGCTTCTCACTGAGGTGGCTTCTCTTTTTGCAGAGCATGGGCTGCAGACCCAGCGGGCTTCAATAGTTAAGGCTCGCCGGTTTGGTTGTACCATGGTATGTGGACCCTTCCCTGACTGAGGAATCGAACCTATGTTCCCAGCACTGACAGGTGGATTCTTGACAACTGTAACACCAAAGAAGTCCCTGCTATTCATTTTTCCCAAAACGGATAATTCCCATACATTTCTGTATTGGAAAATAATCTCGAGATAGAAATACAGCTCACTTCTTTCTCACACTGTATTTACACGGGTATCTAAGGTTCATCTCACAAATAGGAAATTTCCAAGTGACTAGTTGGTTCTTACAAGTAAACACAAAAACATATCTTCTTTAAAAAAAAAACAAAACAAAAAAACCCCTCATCTGAATTGTCAACAGCTCATCAGCTGGGGGTAAATTATCTATTAATCACAGTCACATCTTCAATGCTCATCTCTCACTTGCCTTTCCTTGTTTTTCTTTGTCATACTTAAGGTACTACCTCTTGTATGTACTTCTGACCCTAAATAAAAACTAAAAATTGAATTTGTTATTCCCCTCATTAAAAAAATCATAATCAATGATGTGCCGGTAAGACAAAGCAGGTACAAATCTTCCCTCCACCATCCTTTTTTGGTTGATTTAACCTCTCTCACCTCATTTGTGACATTGAGGGTCACCCAACACCACAGACCAGTAAGTATTCTGTGAGATCCTGTGTCTAAAGTCCCCAGCTTGGTCATCAGCGATCTCGACGCTTTAGCAGTCATAAAGTACCCTCCCATGTTGTCTTCACAAACTTTTTCCAGTCATACCTGGAATCTCTGGAATTCCCTTCTATTTTTCCCAAGCCCAACTTTGTCATCCTCCAAATTTCCCTACAACTTCTCTACTGACAGACGTTGCTTTAGAAATGTTAGAATATGTCAGATGATTAGAAAACCTGTAGTGAGGAACAGCCCACCTCCAACCCCAGTTCATCTGACCAAGGTTCCTCAGCTCCTGAAATATTAACACATCTCCCCCACCGCTAACTCCCACTTATCAGCTCCAACAAGAACACTCTTGATGTATTCACATAACCCTTCCTTAAAACATTTTCCTCCTTGAACACCTCTTCCTCACGGCTCTGATTAACCCTTTCCAATGAAACAGGTCTATGATTCTAATTTTCCTCTGATGAGTTCACATATACATTCGCAAGTTGTACTTCCTGATGCACATTTTCACTCTTCCTTTTTACAAATGTTTTAATTGAGATAATTGACACATTGCATTGTATTGGTTTTAACTATACAAGAATGATTTGATACATGGATATACTGTGAAATGTTCACCACAATGTGTGTGCGCTCAGTCCCTTCAGTCACGTCCACCTCTTTGCGATCCAGGCTCCTCTGTCCACAGGCATTCTCCAGGCAAGAATACTGGAGTGGGTTGCCATGTCCTCATCCAGGGGATCTTCCCAACTCAGGGATTGAACCTGCGTCTCCTTCATTACAGGCAGATTCTTTACCGACTGAACCACCAGGGAAGCCCGGTCATCACTATAAGTTTAGTCAATATCCTTCACCACCACTGCTACACATTTTTTTTTCTCTTGTGATGAGAATTTTTTAAGATCTACTCTGATAGCAACTTTCAAATACACACTGCTGCTGCTGCTGCTGTTAAGTCGCTTCAGTTGTGTCCGACTCTGTGCAACCTCATAGATGGCAGCCCACCAGGCTCCCCCGTCCCTGGGGTTCTCCAGGCAAGAACACTGGAGTGGGTTGCCATTTCCTTCTCCAATTCAAATACACATTACAGTACTGTTAACTATAATCACCATTCACTATGGCTTTTATTCCTGCAGATACTTTTCTCACATAAACATAAGCTCTTTAAGGGAAGTGAATGTATTAGTTTTTCACTCTGCCCACAGTAGAAATGTAAAAACTTCTGACTGATCCAATTGCCTGGTGAATCCCAAGGAGAGAGGATACTGGCTGGCTACAGTCCGTGTCACTGAGAGTCAGACACAACTGAAGTGACTAAGCACACCAATACCACACACTTTCATTCCTAAGAGTTATATTTATTTTTTTATGTTTTAATTAGAAGATAATAGCTTTACAATATTGTGTTGGTTTCTGCTGTACAACAACTCAAATCAGCCATAATTATGTATATATGTGTGTGTGTGTAAATATATCCTCTCTTTCTTGAGCCTAGTGTTACATTTACTTTGGAATAAATTACATATGGGACAGAAAATATTACTTGAGGGATACAGCCAAATTAGATTATAGCAAAGTTGAGGTGGTTACTTAGGGACAAAAGTTGTATCCCAAATAACTGTGAAGCTTTTATTTATTTGGTTGTTGGTTTGTGCATTTGTTCTGTCATTCAGGATATAGTTTATTTACAAAATGTGTTCAGGAATACTCAGGGTTAATCTGCCTGGAATCTTCCCAATCATTTTAGGTATAGGTAACATTTGTCTAGCTACCGCCTTCACTAGGATTCTGAAAGCTGAATCCACTCATGGGAGACTCAAGAACTTCTCTCTTTAAAAAGGAGACCATGGGCGACAACCCTTAGGCATTAGGTCAGTTCAGTCACTCAGTTGTGTCCGACTCTGCGACTCCGCGGACTGCAACACACCAGGCTTCCCTGACCATCACCAACTTCCGAAGCTTTGCCATTTTCTTCCACTGGAGAAGGGAACGGCAAACCACTTCAGTATTCTTGCCTTGGGAACCCCATGAACAGTATGAAAAGGCATGATGTGTGGAGATAAAGAGGCCTGGTTGCCTTGGAGCCCAAGAGCCCTCAGGCTCAATGTTCATCTCACTGTTGAGTGTTGGCTGTGGCCCCAGGCCACGGAAATCCTGGTGAGAGCTGGGACTTCTGGCAGCAGCTTAGGGGAGAGACTCTTCTTGACTACATGAATGGGATGTGATTGGTCCTCCATCCTGCAGGAGGTGGTCAGCCCCATGCAATCCTCTCAGCACTTCCAGCAAGCAGGCTTTTCAAGCACTGTGCCCTCTGCAGAGGGGATGCTTGCCTTTCAGGTACTTGGCACATGCCCTGGGGAGTGGTGGAGGGTTTCCCCTAATTCTTGGCATATTGTCCAATTCTACATTATTGGAATACAAATGAGCAGTCTGATAAAAGAGTAACCTTGAGTCTGCTCTCATTTTGGTGTCAAAAAAAGTAAATCACTCACAAATCTGGATCTTTTATTAGCAACACATTACTTGGGGACCCATCTAACTTGCTGTGGGTTAAAAGTCACTGTAACCACTGGCAGCCCCTGGAAAGATTAATGCAAGATTAATCCAAGGATATTATTTTCCTGGTCACCCAGGTGATAGCTATTGTGAACTCCTATTCTCACAAGAAAAGAGAACTGGTTTCTATTGCAAACTATGCACGGTGCTGGGCGATTTCCATTTGTCATATCACCTGATAAATTTTCAGAAACGGAGTTTCTGGTAGGTTCCACAACTATATCCAAAAGTGAGATATAAGTAGTCAGGTTTTCGCAAAGTCTGAGTCCATTACGATCAATGCACGTTGCCGCCCTATTACCCAAGTCCTCTAAAGAAGCAAACCCCATGTAATGCCCATATGGTCTCCATTAAATCTTCTTGCTACTGAATCGATTTTTCTCATTTCTTACCCCTGGGGTTGGCATGTATGGCCTATTTTTTTGTCCACTCTTGTTATTCCATAAAATATAGGAATATTCTTTCAACTGAGTCCTTGTGGCAGTCTTGGAATTACCATAATTCTTCAAACAAGTCATGTAAACCAGCTGCCAGCAGCGGTCTCTGGTTAAACATTTAATATTAATATTATTGTTGCATAGAATTACTCCTGAAATACACTAAGCTTATTTGTAAACTATCTCTTATCTGAAGCTGAAGGCTGTTTCTGAAGTAGCTTTATGTAATAACTGCAGAGGACTAATTTTTAAAGTATTGTATTGGTTGAAGATATATGAACTCTTAGATGCACTAGTGAAATTAAGATCCATGAATGAAGCAGTAACCTAAGAAACAGGGCAAATAAAATGTTGCAACCTCTATATACATGAAGATCTACATGCAGTTAAGGGTTAATTATTCATTTAAAATTTTCTTTATGGCTGCTCATTAACAAGAAAGAAAAAAAAATCCTATGATGTGAAAAACTGCACCCACCCTTGAGAGAAAGAATTTTGTTATGAAAACCTTGAATGCTATGTATAGTTTAGACTTCTGTAGATACTGAAAGCTGTAGTGGAGATGAAGAAATATATAATGCCCTCTGTCTTGCTGTTGCTGCTGCTGCTAAGTCGCTTCAGTCGTGTCCGACTCTGTGCAACCACATAGACGGCAGCCCATCAGGCTCCTCTGTCCCTGGGATTCTCCAGGCAAGAATACTGGAGTGGGTTGCTGTTTCCTTCTCCAATGCATGCTTACATGCTAAGTTGCTTCAGTTGTGTTCGAATCTGAGACCCTGTGGACAGCAGCCTACCAGGCTCCTCTGTCCATGGGATTCTCTAGGCAAGAATACTGGAGTGGGTTGCCATTTCCTTCTCCAGCCCTCTGTCTTAGAGAAGGTAAAAAGAGATGAGAGAAAAACGCAACTCAAGATCGACTTCTGGGCCACAAAGAGGAATCAGCATGAATTTCTAGAAAGGAAGATCAGTTGAGAAGCATGTGAAACTCTCAAATACGTCACAGTATCTGTCATAACAGCTAACACTCAGCCCACCAGCACCTCTACAGATGGTACCATAATTTACAACATTATTAGAAATCTGGAGTAACCAAGACATCTGAATATCCAACTGAAAGGCAGTCAAAGAAACCACTCTGGTTACCTGGGAAGCATGCTGGTTTCAAAAGGACGTGAATAAAAGGTACAAGAATCTACTCTCAAGAATAAATAGCAGAGTAGTTTAAATGTGAGGATAGGTTTAGGGATTCTGACACGGACTGAAGCGTGTTCCCCCTAAATTCATATGCTGCAGCCTAGTTCCCGGGACCTTAGAATGTGACTACATGAGGGATAGGGGGTTTCAAAGGGGTGCTTAAGTTAAAATCAGGTCATCAGAGTGGACCCTAATCCAATCTGAGCAGGGTCCGTATAAAATGAGATTAGGATGTGTAGAAAGAGAAGCCAAGGATGTGCATTCACAGAGGAAAGGCCCAGTGGGGACCCAGCAAGCATGGCCATCAGTAAGCCAAGGACAGAGGCCTCAGAGGCCTCCAGCCCTGAGAGCACCCCAACCTGGACTTGTGCCTCCTGGAACCGAGAAAACAAGTTCATGCTGCTTAAGCCATCCAGTCTGTGGTATTTTGTTATGGCAGCTCTAACTAACTAATATGTGGGGCCCTACATGGGAAACCTTAAAAAGAAAGGGGCTAGCTTTGTGTTTGGAAACTTAAGATGGCGCCTGGCGGAAGAGATGGGGGCGAGATCCATGTTGTCCGTCAAAGTTTTTGATTGGCTCTCTTGATTTCCGTGCACGTAAACAGTGAGTGATCACCATAGAATCCTGTTATAATGAAGGTGCATGATTTGATCTTTAACGTGATTGGTGCAACTATGGAAAGTCCCTCCTAAAACCCCCCTGTTTGTCTATATAAGCTGGGAGCCTGCAACAATAAAGCGGAACTGCTCAGACAGAACCCCTGTCGCGTCTGATTGTCTCTGGCTTGCCGAGGGGCTGGGGGGCGGACAGCAGGCTCACCTTTCCTCGGGACCTCTCAGCTTTGCTGAGGGAAGTTCCACTGCCTCTCTCTTTCTGCGGAGCGCCCCCCGCACTAATACAGATTTTAAATGTCAATATAAGCTTCAGTTTTGCTAAAAATGATCAAAGAAGTAATGTAAAAGAACATTTTCTTAACTTGCAGAACCAGATGATCTTGGTTAAGCTGGTTGCTTGGATAAGCTAGCTCCTGGGATCATGATGCAATGTCAAGGAACGATGGAAGGAAAGTAGAATTCCTCAATTTCTTTCTATTGAGCTGAATGATCTTCCAACTGAAAAGGGCAGATGAACCACTGATCACTAGTACTAAATGTCAAAGAACAGTTTTATAGAGCAAGTCCTAGCTGTTCTAAATGAGCATCTGTTCTAGAATGAATTGCGTCCACATCCCCCTGCTCCAAATTCCAAAGTCTTAACCTCTAGTAACTCAAAATATGACTACAATTGGAGGCAGGGCTTTAAAAAAAAAATCTTTTGGCCATGCTGTGTGGCATGTGGGATCTTAGCTCCCTAACAAAGTGATGGAGCCCTAGTCCTCTGCACTGGCAATTCAGAGTCTTGACCACTGGACCACCAGGGAAGCTCCAGAGAGAGGGCCTTTAGAGAGGCAATTAAGTTAAAATGAGGTCTTCAGGGTGGCCTCTAATCTAATACAACCTGTGTCTTTAGAAGAGAGAATCGGCACACGGGCACACAGAGATGACCATGTGAAGACAGAGGGAGAAGGTGGGCATCTCTTAAGCGGAGAGAGGCCCCAGAGGAAAGCAACCTTATGAGCACCTTTATCATGGACTTCTAGCTTCCAGAACTGTGAGAAAACAAACTGCTGCTGTTTAAGCTGCCCAGACTGTGATACTTTGTTATGGTAACTCTAGCCAACTAATACAGCCCCCAACCTTCTGGCTCAGACTACAATTGGTTTTGAAGGAAATCATAAAACTCCTAGAAGAAAACATAGGCAAAACATTCTTTGACATAAATTGTAGCCATATATTTTTTTGGCTCTGTCTCCTAAAGCAAAGGAAATAAAAGCAGAAATAAACAAATGGGATCTAATTAAACTTAAAAGCTTTTGCACAACAAAGGAAATCATCGACAAAACAAAAAGCCCACAGAATGGAAGACAGTATTTGCAAATGATATGACTGATAAGGGTTTAATATTTAAAATGTATAAATGGTTCATACCACTCAATATTAAAAAATCTGATTAAAACCTGAGCAGAAGACCTGAATAGACATTTTTCCAAAGAAGACAAACAGATGGCTAAAACTCACAAGAAAAGATGCTAGACATCATCAGTCATTAGAGAAATGCAATTTAAAACCACAATGAGATATTACCTCATACCTTTCAGAACAGCTAAAGCAAGAAAGAAGAACACAAATCTAAAAGAACACAAATACCAATTGTCAGTAAGGATATGGAGAAAACAGCATCTGATGCACTGTTGGTGGGAATCTAAACTGGTGCAGCCACTGTGGCAAACAGAAGGAGGTTTCTCAAAAAACTAAAAACAGAAGCACCACATGACCCAGCAATTCCACACTTGAGTATATATCCAAAAAGGAAAATACTAATTCAAAAAGGCACACACACCCTGATGTTCACAGAAGCACTATAAGCATTATTTACAACAGGCAAGATAGTGGAAGCCACCTAAGTGTCCACCAACATGTGAATGGATGATTCACATGTGCTATACACACACACAAACACACACACAGAGTGGACTGCTATTCAGCCAGAGAAAAGAAGGAACTTTTGTCATTTGCAACAACATGAACGAACTTGGAGGGTATTATGTTAAGTGAAATAAGTTAGACAGAGAAAGACGAATACTGTGTGATATCACTCATATGTGGAAAGGAAAAAATAAAACAAACTAGTGAATGTAACAGAAAAGAAACAGATTCAAGGCAAACTGGCGGTTACCAAGTAGGGAGAGGGAAGAAAGGAAGGGCAAGACCAGGGTAGGGGATGGAAAGGTACAAACGACTATGTATAAGCTACAAGGATACAACACAAGGAATATGGCCAATATTTTACAATGACTATAAATGGAGTATAACCTTTACAAACTGTGACTATTACACTGTACACCTGCAACTTATATTACAAGTCAACTATACCCCAGTAAGGGCTTCCTTGGTGGTTCAGATGGTATAGACTCTGCCTGCAAGACAGGAGACCTGGGTTCAATCCCTGGGTTGGGAAAATCCACTCCAGTGTCCCTGCCTGGAGAATTCCATGGACAGAGGATCCTGGCGAGCGATTGTCTATGGAGTTGCAAAGAGTTGGACATGCCTGAGCAAGTAACACACGCACATATCCCAATTAGAAAAAAAAGAAAAAGATTGTTTTTGGTGATATTTGCAGGGCATAGATAACACCCTAAACATAACATGACAGAGATGCAACTCAGGAGTACTATACATAAAACAGATGGGAGGTTTGGTAGCAAATGTGACCAATGTGAGTCCACCCAATCCAGTCCAACACTCACCTGCAGATTGAGGTTGGGCAACGGACTCCTTCACACTGCAGTGACCGCAGCAGCCTTGGAGCACTGTGAAAAGACACAAGACACAGCACACTCAGAGGAGTGTGAAAGGAACCAGAAACAGGT
This sequence comes from Neotragus pygmaeus, assembly GCA_006410875.1. Classification (NCBI taxonomy): domain Eukaryota; kingdom Metazoa; phylum Chordata; class Mammalia; order Artiodactyla; family Bovidae; genus Neotragus; species Neotragus pygmaeus. The sequence goes on from SJYV01006839.1 coordinate 390,024, forward strand.
GCCACTGTGCCATTTGCACAGCTGTTGAAGGGAGCGGCTGTGTTATTTTCTGAAGATGGGACCCTGGAGTAACATGAAAACTGCTGGTTTTATTGATGTGGAGGTCTGTGGTGTGGAAAAGACTGGCTTGGCTTGGTCACAGAAGTGCAACAGGGACACTGAGTAGGAGGTTAAAGGAAAAGGATGTGGCTTTAAGTGGGGTTAAGACTTTTCAAGTAACCAGAGCAGTTCAAAGACAATGCATTGTCTGAAGAGCTAGTGCATGTCCCCTAAGCTGGGGCCTTTGGGTCTGGCCTAGAACTGTTGTGGGGATCGAGGCCAATGGGTGGGTAATCCCTTTCCCAGGGTTCACAGTTCTAACTAGAGAAGTTCTGCTATTTACTCCTCAGAGGATCCTGAAGATAACCTCGGGGCAGGAAATGGCATTAAACAGAGACACTGGCTGAGAAGCAAAACCAACAGGATCTGAGTGGTGATGAAGCAGGAAAAAGAGTGAAGAATGACCATCTTTCTGACTCAGTCAGCAGCTAATCATCTTCCCTTGGGGAAGGTCTTTTCCAGGGATGGGTGAGTGAGGTGCGTCTCAACAGTGGGAAGGGCATACGCCACACCGAAGAACTTGTATTTTCAGAGATTATAGCCTCACCTCTCATTTTTGAGTTTTGTGCTCAATAAAAGTCCCTTAACTCTTAAAAAAAATGCTTCCTCCCTGCCAGGACTAGCTCTAGGGACATAGAGTCTGTTGGGTCACACCTGGTCCCGTGCTCAGGGCACCATGCGTGGTTAACGTTCTGCTGTTACCATCTTAAAATTCTTAATTTTGGAACAAAGGGTCCCACTGTTTAGTTTTGCCCTGGACCCTGTAAATTGTGTAGCTGGCCTGGCTCCCTCCCCATCTTTAAGTCATACTCCTATTTGCATGCAGATGCCCTCAGTTGCTCCTATAAACCTAGGACAGAGTAGTGGTGTGTCAACATGTCTGGAAGTAACTGGGTTTTTGCTATGACTGGGGCTTTTTTTCCCCTGCACTCCCAATTACTTGTCACTTACTTGTTGTCAGATTTGGGAGGAAGTCTTCAGAGTCCTAATTTATAAATGGGAAGAATAACAGTAAGGGCCTCATGGGCTTCCATGCAAAGGAAATGACATAAAGCTCGTCAACAAATGGACTTCCCTGGGCTCAGTGGTAAACAATTCACGGGTTCAGTCCCTGGTTTGGGAAGATCCCCTGGAGAAGGAAATGGCAACCCAGTATTCTTGCCTGGGAAATCCCACTGTCGGAGGAGCCTGGTGGGTTACAGTCCATGGGAGTGCAAAGAGTGGAAGTGACTGTGCAACTCAACAAGTAAACAATTCGAGGCAACAAATTATTTGTCATTATTTGTGGAGGACGGTCAAAGGTCATTCATGGGAAAAAGTAATCCACGAGTCAGGCTTGGATACCTAGGGGGCTGAAGACAGAAGACTACATCTAAGGCAGCTGGCAGAGAAACACAGAGTCCCCCGGAAGGAAGCAGGCAACCTCTGGCTGAGCAAAGATCCCACCTCTGACTCCCTGGCTTCTTTCCCTTCCCTGCAGGCCGGCTGGGGACCCTGCCTCGGTGACTGAGGCCCCTTTGGGTCAAGAGCAGGGGATACATTTGGGCAGTTCTAGACCATCCTACGTTCACCGGACACTAACCCGACACTGGATGGTTTGTGTTTAATCGAGGAGAAAGTGGCTTCCCAGAAGGTTCATTTCTGTGATTTAGGACAGACAAAAGCAAGAACAAGGACAGAGTTTGAGCTATTGGGGTCGAACGGGAGTCATCTTTCCAGACCCTTCCCCTCCTAACTTTCACTTCACCCGCTTCTCAGATGATATTACATCCCTGCCTGATTAAAAAACACCACCACCACGACCCACATGGTCTTCCCTTTCTCAAACCAAAACCAAAAAAAAAAATTTTTTTTTAACAAAATCTTCTCTCAAGGAGAACTAAATAGGTCGCCGCTTCTTCTCCAGGTCCAGCGCCTTTNTTTGCACAGCTGTTGAAGGGAGCGGCTGTGTTATTTTCTGAAGATGGGACCCTGGAGTAACATGAAAACTGCTGGTTTTATTGATGTGGAGGTCTGTGGTGTGGAAAAGACTGGCTTGGCTTGGTCACAGAAGTGCAACAGGGACACTGAGTAGGAGGTTAAAGGAAAAGGATGTGGCTTTAAGTGGGGTTAAGACTTTTCAAGTAACCAGAGCAGTTCAAAGACAATGCATTGTCTGAAGAGCTAGTGCATGTCCCCTAAGCTGGGGCCTTTGGGTCTGGCCTAGAACTGTTGTGGGGATCGAGGCCAATGGGTGGGTAATCCCTTTCCCAGGGTTCACAGTTCTAACTAGAGAAGTTCTGCTATTTACTCCTCAGAGGATCCTGAAGATAACCTCGGGGCAGGAAATGGCATTAAACAGAGACACTGGCTGAGAAGCAAAACCAACAGGATCTGAGTGGTGATGAAGCAGGAAAAAGAGTGAAGAATGACCATCTTTCTGACTCAGTCAGCAGCTAATCATCTTCCCTTGGGGAAGGTCTTTTCCAGGGATGGGTGAGTGAGGTGCGTCTCAACAGTGGGAAGGGCATACGCCACACCGAAGAACTTGTATTTTCAGAGATTATAGCCTCACCTCTCATTTTTGAGTTTTGTGCTCAATAAAAGTCCCTTAACTCTTAAAAAAAATGCTTCCTCCCTGCCAGGACTAGCTCTAGGGACATAGAGTCTGTTGGGTCACACCTGGTCCCGTGCTCAGGGCACCATGCGTGGTTAACGTTCTGCTGTTACCATCTTAAAATTCTTAATTTTGGAACAAAGGGTCCCACTGTTTAGTTTTGCCCTGGACCCTGTAAATTGTGTAGCTGGCCTGGCTCCCTCCCCATCTTTAAGTCATACTCCTATTTGCATGCAGATGCCCTCAGTTGCTCCTATAAACCTAGGACAGAGTAGTGGTGTGTCAACATGTCTGGAAGTAACTGGGTTTTTGCTATGACTGGGGCTTTTTTTCCCCTGCACTCCCAATTACTTGTCACTTACTTGTTGTCAGATTTGGGAGGAAGTCTTCAGAGTCCTAATTTATAAATGGGAAGAATAACAGTAAGGGCCTCATGGGCTTCCATGCAAAGGAAATGACATAAAGCTCGTCAACAAATGGACTTCCCTGGGCTCAGTGGTAAACAATTCACGGGTTCAGTCCCTGGTTTGGGAAGATCCCCTGGAGAAGGAAATGGCAACCCAGTATTCTTGCCTGGGAAATCCCACTGTCGGAGGAGCCTGGTGGGTTACAGTCCATGGGAGTGCAAAGAGTGGAAGTGACTGTGCAACTCAACAAGTAAACAATTCGAGGCAACAAATTATTTGTCATTATTTGTGGAGGACGGTCAAAGGTCATTCATGGGAAAAAGTAATCCACGAGTCAGGCTTGGATACCTAGGGGGCTGAAGACAGAAGACTACATCTAAGGCAGCTGGCAGAGAAACACAGAGTCCCCCGGAAGGAAGCAGGCAACCTCTGGCTGAGCAAAGATCCCACCTCTGACTCCCTGGCTTCTTTCCCTTCCCTGCAGGCCGGCTGGGGACCCTGCCTCGGTGACTGAGGCCCCTTTGGGTCAAGAGCAGGGGATACATTTGGGCAGTTCTAGACCATCCTACGTTCACCGGACACTAACCCGACACTGGATGGTTTGTGTTTAATCGAGGAGAAAGTGGCTTCCCAGAAGGTTCATTTCTGTGATTTAGGACAGACAAAAGCAAGAACAAGGACAGAGTTTGAGCTATTGGGGTCGAACGGGAGTCATCTTTCCAGACCCTTCCCCTCCTAACTTTCACTTCACCCGCTTCTCAGATGATATTACATCCCTGCCTGATTAAAAAACACCACCACCACGACCCACATGGTCTTCCCTTTCTCAAACCAAAACCAAAAAAAAAAATTTTTTTTTAACAAAATCTTCTCTCAAGGAGAACTAAATAGGTCGCCGCTTCTTCTCCAGGTCCAGCGCCTTTCTCCTTCGGTTAGGTCTAAAGATAGAAATTCCAGGTTCCTCGTGGCTGCTTTTGACTGGAGCGGGGCGGGGGAGGGGAGGGGGAGGCTTTTGCTCGCCTAACAAGCCAAGAAATCTATTTCCTTTAAGCTTGTCTCACTCTCTTCCAGAAGCGCCTCCCCGACCTCTCCAAACAGAGACAGAGGGAAAAAAAAAATCCGAAATGCGCATTAAAACGCACCCAGCAGCAGTCCTTTATACTACACCCCCGAGAGGCCTGCGGGGTCCGAAGAGTCAAGCTCGCGGGTAGGAGCGGAGAGCGCCCTCGACCTTTCTGGAACCCAGACGTTCTAGGACTCCCCTTTCCCTGCCCCTGCACCATCCCTCTCCCCAGCTTTCTCCCTCCTACTGCTCCGGGGCCCGGGCGGTCGGCGGCCCGGGCAGGCGCGCGCGGGGGAGACCGGGGAGCCGCACCTGTGGGCGCCCCGGGGGGCGTGGGCCCCTCCCGGCCGAGCGGGCGCAGCTCCCCGGCGGCTCCGCTAGAGGTCTCTCTCGGGTGCCGAGCGGGGTGGGCCGGATCAGCTGACTCGCCGGGCTCCGAGCCCGCCGCCGCGCCGCCGCTCCGTCAGTTTCCTCGGCAGCGGTAGGAGAGCGAGCACCCGGAGCAACAGAGCGCGGGGCCACCGGAGACGGCGGCGGCGACACAGGCAGAGCACGGGCGCAGCACGGGCGCGGCGGATCCTCCTCGCACGGCAGCTCGCTCGGTGCCCCGCGCAGGGTCGCAATGCTGCCCGCCTTGGCACTGGTCCTGCTGGCCGCCTGGACGGCTCGGGCGCTGGAGGTGAGTGCCGCGCCTCGGAATGGGGTGACGGTGGAGGCGGGTAGAGAATGGAGGGGGACCGGCTCCCTCTTTCATCCAGAGAAGCGGGGCGGTTGTAGGGGGAGCGATCGAGGGGCCCCTCTCGGCTCTGCGCCCTACGCCCCCGCTTGCGGGCGCCCTGCGCATCTCTGCCTGCGGCCCAGCCCTGCCCCGGGGACCCACGCTCCGGCCGGCGCAGAGGGATCCGGCGAGGCGTCGGGCCCCGGGGTCCGCGCCAGTCTCGGTGGGCGAGGGTCGAGGAGGAGGCTCTCTTAGGCTCAGATCCTGATTCACTCCTTTCCTCGGGGCCGGGGGCCGGGGGAGCCAAGAGACAGACTGATGGGAGATGGGGCAGTGGGGGCCGAGAGAACACGTGGGGAAAACCGAAAACGCAGGAGTCCCTGTATTCTGTCCCCAGCTCTTAATCGCTGCCCTTTCCTTTCTCTCGGGCCCCGGGGAGGAGGAGTCGGGACGGCTCGGGGAGGCTGGGCACCCCCCACCCCACCCCTTCGCTTCCCTTGGCCTTCTCCGCCCTGTTTCACCTTCCTTTCCCATCCCCACCACCCCTTCCTCGCCAGACCTCTTCCTCCTTCCTCATCGCGGAGGCTCCCGAGGCCGACCCCAAGGAGGGTCGCGCACCACCCTCCGCGGGCAAACTTTGTGCTTCTTGGCGTCTCCCTTTTGTGTTAAGTTGCGCGAGATGGGAGGGGTCGGAGACCCGCAACCACCTCGCACCTTCCCCAAGCTTAGACATCCAGGGCGTTCGCGCGCACCCTCGGATTCACCCAGAGAGGGAGAAGGTCCCCGGGAACAAAAGCCGCGACACCCCGCCCTCGCCAGCCCCGGGGCGCGGTGGTCTGTGCGCCACCGAGCGTCCCGCCTGACTCCCTTCCCCGCGCTGCGAGTCCGTCCCCGAGGGGGCTGGCGCGCTGCTGGGGGACGCGCTGGCGGCGTCTCGGAGCCCCTCATCTTCCCCCTCTTCCCCCCATCACCTCCGAGGCTGGCTCATTCTTTTCTCGGTTGCAAAGTCCTTGGGGGAAAAATAGGCGGAGAGTGCGGCGTGCGTCTGGAAAGGGCACGGGCGGGTGGCGGGGCTGCACGAGTTCTCCCCTCCTGTGCATCAAAGACGGCGTTTGTCGGATCGAGGCGCGGCCACTTCCCTGGCAGCTCTGGGCACTGTGATTTAGCTCCCCGCGGGGGGCGCGGGCTGCTGGGGAGGGTCCTCGGGCTCATTTTTTTTTTAGGGTGCAGATAAAAGGCTGGAAATTGAGCGAAGATTAAGACGGAGAAGATGGCGCCTCTGCAGTGCAGCAAAGAAAAGCTGTGGAGGCTGCAGCCTGGGAAATCCACCCACCACTAGGTGTATATAACAAGTCTGCCCCATTCAGCCAACTCTCCCAACATTCCGCTGACGCCTGTGCCGAATCACCGTTTTCCTTTTTATCTGAAGATGCTTAGAAGTTGTTTGCTTGACAGCTGGGGCAAAAAAGGTCGTAATTTTGCATCGTTTGGGTTCCCATTCGGTATTTTACCATTCCTCACCTCCCTTCCCCGTTTTTACCCCCAACTTTTCCCCTTCCTTGTGGTAATTTTCCCCAAAAAACAATTTCGTTTTCCTGTAATTCCACTGAGACTGTACTGACTCACACCGGGACAGCGTTTTAGTCCCTAATTTACAAGGTCATTGAACTTTTTCCTCTTCCTTTACCTACCAGTGGCTAAAGAATCACCTGGGGGCCCGTTAAGGCAGATTGTTTTAAGAGTTGGAGAATTTGGTTATTCTGTTTTAAAAAATGCATTTAATTAAGGGAGCTAGGCTTTTTCCAGTACTTAAAATTTACTCCTACAATTATTTGTTTTCTCATTGTCTTATTACACGTTGAAAGACACAAATTAAGTAATTAAAAGCCTTTATAGTTGAAGCTTTTGTCAAAAACTAGATGTTTATGTTTTTTGAGCAGTATATTTTTCTGTGTGAAAGAGGCAAATATGATTCAGATTTCTTTTTTCAGCCTGTTTGATTGCAGTTTTTGCTTTTCCATCCTTTTGGACATTTTCACTGGTTACTGTCACCTCCTTCAAAGGGTGGAGGTGAGGTGCATGTTAATTCGTTTTGCAAAGTGTTAAGGTAGGCAGTTCACTCTGATGAGGTTTGAGGGGATTTCTGGAGCTAAGTCACTGTCCATTGAAAAGATGTTAATTACGACTTGACTGTCTTTTGTAGGGCTTAGAAAATAGGTCTGCTGCAGATGACTTGAGACAAGAAATGAATAAGGACAATGATCACAGGGGGCTGGGCCTCTGGGAAAAGCATCATTACCCGAGGTGATGATGTTCCCTGGTACAGTGACAGAGTATGAGTTAAAAAGGCCCTGACATTTATTTAAACTGGCTTCCTCTTAAATTTTATTTCCCAGTATTGTGGGGTTTAACCTAATTCACAAGTATCTGCTTTGATTGTGGTGCTAATTGAGAGATTATAGATACCTACCCACACTGGTCAGAACAGCCCTAACGGTGGATGCCTGGGCTCACAATCGTGAAGCTCAGATTTGATGGTGAGCTATAAGGAGTCACCATTTCTGGATGACCAGTGGGAAGCCATGATAACTGTAGGTCACCCACGCGGCTGTCTTGTCATCCTGTTGAGCAGAGGTTTCTGATGGGTACCTGGGAGGCCATTAGTACTGCAGAGAAGGACTCCAGACAGAATAACGATCCCTGATTCTCACTGGGGAAATAAAGAGAAACATACAACTAAATAGATCACAAGGTTAAATTAGGAATGACTCAAAAGAAAGGATGTGGTCCATGGACTATTGGTTTGAAGGAAAACAGGAAAGACTCATGTAGAGAACAGACATGATTGCAAAGGGGTAAGGGGAAGGCGGGGATTGGATTGGGAGTTTGGGACTGGCAGATGCAACCTCTTATATATAGGATAGATAAATAACAGGTCCTACTGTGTAGCACAGGGAATTATGTTCAATACCTTGTAATAAACCATATGGAAAAGAAAAATGTAGAGGTAATCCTCCTGAAAAAGCCTTTCTCCCTTTTGCTAGAGGGCCTCTATTTTATGTTTATGGTGTACTAGAGCCTTCTGTGCAGATATTTGTATGAAGATGAAGGTGTCAGTCAATCATGAAATAAGCAGAGCTATTAAGTACCTTTCCTGTGGCTGTTAAACTACCATTGAAGAGTATGGTAAAATTCAGTAGAAATCTACAGTCTCTTTCTGCACATTTGATCTAGGTGGGGATATGTATTACTTTAAGAGACTTAGAAGGCATCTTAGATTACTATACTTCTCTACTCTCTGCCTGGTTGTATCAATTACAAATGCAAAGGTAAACCTTACACATGTACTTTATAAATAAAGCTCTAGGATGTAAGGTTTACTTTGACTTGCATACTGTATTCTCCTGTTCCCAGGAAGTTTGCAGAGTAAATAAGACAGGCACATGATTATAAAAGAAAACAGAAAATGTTAAGTACCAAGAGGAAAGTGCTGATTAAGTGATATACTGAGTAAAAGTATTAACAGTATAAACATCTGTATATAAGGAATAAAGGAACCATGGGATGAGATAATCCTCGAGAATTTCCTGATGATTCCTTTGCAGCTAGATTTGTATCTTAGGTTTGGGGAAGGGAGTTTAAGTCTTTGCATTTATAGTATCTGTTTACATACCTCTCTCCCGAACACACACCCCTGAGGATGTGGGCAGAGCCAGTGTGTGATTTGATTTTCCTTGTGTCCCTACTTATTCATTAGGGTCATTTTAAGTTGAGTCTTTTGGGGCCAAGCTCTGGACTGCAGCTCTGAAGATAGCCTGGTGAACAAAAACCGTCGCTTGCTTCAGGAAGCTTGCAGTCTAGTGGGAAAGACAGAGGATAAACAAATCATCCTACATGTGTGCTCATGAACTGTGACAGATGGTGAGATGGATGGCAAAGGTGTAGGATACACTCTGGAGAGGAGTGCCTGCTCAGATGCTAAATCGTGTCCGACTCTGCCACCCCATGGACTGTAGCACACCAGGCTCCTCTGTCCGGGGGATTTCCCAGGCAGTGGGTTGCCATCTCCTTCTCCCTGGTATCTTCCTGACCCAGGGATTGAACGCAGGTCTCCTGCCTTGGCAGGCTGATTCTTTACCTACCCCTGAGCCACCAGGGAGGCCCGGGAGAGGAATAGGGAATTCCAAATAAGGATTGAGGGGCCAAGAGCTCTGATGCAGCATCTTCATTAGAACCATGACAGAAGAAGTGGGTACCCAATGAGCAGACTGATTCACTGGGCAGCAGCAAGGAACGTGGGGAAAATAAAATGTTTCTTTTGTTTTTTGATTCTTTTCCTGGTGCTTTTCTACCTTCATGCTCCACTTGACTATGAAATGGTTTTCTTGTCATAGTGGGACCTCACACACTTGTGGAAGTATTCCTCCATACATTTTTCCATATGGATGGAGTGGGAATTGACACTCACACCATCTTCTGCAAATCATCGGGGGTGCTGTCACCCTGTGGCTTAATGGTTCATATCCATATACACCCTCCTCAGTGGCTGGAGGAAGACAGGCTGGCAGGCAGAGGCGGCCAAAGAGATGGAATGAACAGAGCCCCCGTCCTCCTGAATGAGTAGCGAGTTTAAGCCAGAAAATGTATATTTCTTCATTTTCCTTGTATTTGTTAGTAAAAGGAAAGCAAATAGTACCTGAACCCTCAAACTGAATTTGGAATTAAAAACCAGGATGAAGGGGAAAATGTTATGTAACTGTTTCCTCAGTTTAATGTGGATGCTTTAAGAAACAACCATTTCGGTGAAGACACTGATGTTTTCCTTTGAAAAAAGATCTCATAAGTTTTCCTCTTCAGGTTTAAGGTGAATAGATACTGTTAGCTTTTTAGAAGTAGACATGCACGATAAACTGGATTCGAATGGACTGCTCTAGGAATAAAGTAATTCATTAGTAAAAAAAAAAAAAACAGCCTGGATGTGTTTATGAACTAATAGATCTATGAAAAGGGGATGCTGAATAGTTAGAATGGGGTACCGAGGATTCAGTTTCATGTCTGTATTCTTAGCTGAGATGGGAACTAAGAGGCTATTTTACTTAGACTTATTTTGTGTGGCTACATTTGGAAGAAGCATGAAATACAGATTTAGCTTGAGCATTTCTAGGATTATAGTATTTTATGAAGAAGATAGTGGTTGAAATGAACAAAATGAGAGGCTTTTAAAAGCCAGCTCTATGGGAAGTACTGTAATCGTTCCTACATTTATAGCCTGGATTTTGATAACCAGTAGAATGTCAGGTCAGAAACCTAGTCGTGGAATTTTTTATGTTTCCTAGGAAGGCAGCATTCCACATTAGTCAAGCTATTGACTGTGAGCTAACTCATACTTCCGTTTGTTTCTCTGCAAAATGGGGATAATATTTATGGTTGTTGAAGATTGAGTTAATATGTATGTAAAATGCTTGAAACAGTGAAACAATGAAAGTGTTAATATATAGAGTTAAAGAGTTAATATATAACATGATGACATCTTATAAGCCCATGTTAGTTACATTTACTGTTTATGATGTTGATGATGATGATGTAAAATGATGAGTTAAAAAAAAATTTATATGATGTTTCCCCTGACCAATGCACTTACCAACCAGTTAAGACTGTATAGGAACTTGGCAATATGTTCATGAGAAGAATGAATTAACTTGATTTAAATTTTAAAAAAGACATTGGAGATAAAATTTGTATCACAAATAAAATTAAAATGTATACAAATTTATTAAATATTCATATTTATTTTGTATTTTAGTTGGCTTCTTTGAAAAGCCCTAAGGCAATTCATGCTTATAGAAAAACTTGAACAGTACAGAAATAGGTAAAAAACATAAGCAGTTGTTACACAAATGAGTAAGTCCTACTTCAAATGTGTGCACCCTGGAAGCTAGCTACACATGTCTAAAATTGAGCAAGTTTATATTCTGGCTTGTTAACTCAGCTATTAGTTCATTGTCAGCTGTGTGCAGAGAGCTTTGAATAACTTGATTTAATTCTCAGCATAACCTTCCCTAGAAAATGAACCAGTTTGGCCAAGGAAGATATCAGATGTCAGCAAAAGAATTTTGGTCCTACCTAGACTGGAAGCTTTAAATAATTTTCACCAGAGGACAAGGAAACCTAAAAGCAAGACTGCCTGAGAAGGCAACACTTCTGGAAGAAACCAACTTTCAAAATAAAATGAATTATGTAAATAGCTCTCTCTTTCTCTCTCTCTATCACTCGGTCTTTTCCAACTCTTTGTGACCTCATGGACTGTAGCCCACCAGGCTCCCTGGTCCATAGGATTCTCCTGGCAAGAAGAGTGAAGTGGGTAGACATTCCCTTCTCCAGGGGATCTTCCTGACCCAGGAGTCAAACCTGGGTCTCCTGCATTGCCGGCAGAGTCTTTACTTTCTGAGCCACCAGGGAAGCCCATATTAAAAGCGGCTGCTGCTGCTGCTGCTAAGTTGCTTCAGTTGTGTCTGACTCTGTGCGACACAGAGGCAGCCCACCAGGCTCCCCCATGCCTGAGATTCTCCAGGCAAGAACATAGAGTGGATTGCTATTTCCTTCTCCAGTGCATGAAAGTGAAAAGTGAAAGTGAAGTCGCTCAGTCGTGTCCGACTCTTGGCAACCCCATGGACTGCAGCCCACCAGGCTCCCCCATCCATGGGATTTTCCAGGCAAGTGTACTGGAGTTGGGTGCCATTGCCTTCTCTGATATTAATAGCTAGATGATGATAAATTCTATAGGGATCTACTATAAAACTTAGTAGTGACCTACTGCTTAATTAAAAGCATACTTTTTAAATCAGCACATTCTACTCATAAAAGGTTTGCAATCCCAGTTTCAAAATTAGGCTGAAGATATTTAAGGATACCCCAAATTGGTGATACTGTGGTTAGGGTATGATCAACGTATTGAAGAATCAATAAGTGAAGTCCAAATGACTTTATATGGGTTTTTGTGTGTGTGTGTGTGTCACTACAATTCATGTATTTCGTTTATCACTGCCCTGCTGGGTCAAAAAGTGGGTTCAAGTAGGACGATGCAGTTATTCTAGCTATGTTTGAAATAAACATACTTCTCAAGAGTAGGTACAGTAAGGAATGAAAGTACCACAACCACATGTGCAGGGTCTGTGAGCAGGGAGAGAGAATAAGCAAGATGAACTTTTCAGAAAAGGGAAAAGAACACCAAACCTGTTTTATAGATGAGCAAAGCATAGAATTCTTAAGGTCTTCTTAGTGATGAACCCTGGTGTTTGTATCTTCTCATTTCCGTGTGGTCTTTCTCTATTTATTTTTTCTTCCCTAGTTGAGATGGTATTTAGCTGAGAAATCTAAGCAAGAAAAAAAATTTTTTTGTGATTTATTTTATTGATATGAAATTGTACTTTGCTTGAGTCTCTTTCATGGAGAATCTAATAGTATGTTCCTATGTTTTCGTTTTGCTTCCATAGAAATTGACATTGTATCTTCACTAAAGAATGTTTAAGGTATCCTTGGTGATCAGGGCTGGTAAATTACTTTTCATCCTTGCTTCCCTGGTGGCTCAGCTGGTAAAGAATCTACCTGCAGTTGGGAAAATCCCCCAGAGGAGGGCATGGCAACCTACTCCAGTATTCTTGGGAAGGATGTTTATAAGAATAAGAAATCTATACTCTATCAAGAAAAGTCATTTGCATGAAGTGAAGAAAATGCGTTGTTACTTTTGGTGATTTGTTAAATTTCAAAGCTTTAAAGATAGATTTTGACCCCAGAGTGACATTTTATGGGAATACAGACAAGAGGTTACCCTTGATTTGCATTTGTCTACTTTAGGCCTGACCTCATACCCCCAAGTGACCACTAACTCATTTGTTGTTTCTCCTGTCTGCATATGACTATATTACAATAAAATTAACAGGACAACGTAGTTTTTGTTTTAGTCAAAAATGAAGAAAATGGTAGTCTTAGTTGAGGTTTGGTTAGTCCAAAAAAGGACTTTTTGTGTTTGTTCTTATCAATGGACAGCTTTTCAAAAGCACAATTATTGTCTTGTTTTATAATGGAATTAATAGGCACACATGATAAAGATAGATAACTGCCATTGTAAACATATTGATTTTTTTCATCTTTCAAAAAAAATCCTTCTTATCTATTTTGGAGGTTGAGCCTTTAAAACTGATGCAAACTTTTTGAAATCTTTGCTTAATTTTTCAGTGACTAACATAAAAACTTTTTTTTTTTTGCATTTCTTTTCCATGGGGATGGTCTTGATCCCTGTCTCCTGTACAATGTCACAAATCTCATTCCAGAGTTCATCAGGCACTCTATCTATCAGATCTAGGCCCTTAAATCTATTTCTCACTTCCACTGTATAATCATAAGGGATTTGATTTAGGTCATACCTGAATGGTCTAGCGATTTTCCCTGCTTTCTTCCATTTAAGTCTGAATTTGGCAATAAGGAGTTCATGATCTGAGCCACAGTCAGCTCCTAGTTTTGTTTTTGTTGACTGTATAGAGCTTCTCCATCTTTGGCTGCATAGAATATAATCAATTTGATTTTGGTGTTGACCATCTGGTGATGTCCATGTGTAGAGTCTTTTCTTGTGTTGTTGGAAGAGGGTATTTGCTATGACTAGTGCATCTTCTTGGCAAAACTCTATTAGTCTTTGCCCTGCCTCGTTCCGTACTCCAAGGCCAAATTTGCCTGTTACTCCAGGTGTTTCTTGGCTCTTTCATTTAACCAATTCACTCCTTCATTTAACCAATATTTTTGAGGTCCCTCCCCTAATGGGAGTTTACAGTATAATGAGGGGTAGACAGAATAAATAGCAATGGAAGAATTAAAAAGTAGTAGAAAACTTGGAAAAAATTAAGTTGGGCAAGGATATCATCAGTGAATGCTAGGTGGAAATCTGCCACGAATGTGATATTTTATATGGTATTATTAGGAAAGTTCTGTGACCCAAATGTAAACTTAGATATCTGGAGGAAAGAACTATTTATTCACTTTGGTGTAAAACCATAACCAGGAACAAGGATGTACTTTGGAGGTTGCTGCTGCTGCTAAGTCGCTTCAGTCGTGTCCGACTTTGCGACCCCACAAACGGCAGCCCGTTGGGCTCTGTCATCCCTGGGATTCTCCAGGCAAGAACACTAAAGTGGGTTGCCATTTCCTTCTCCAATGCATGAAAGTGAAAAGTGAAAGTGAAGTCACTCAGTTGTGTCTTGACTCAGCGACCCCACGGACTGCAGCCTACCAGGCTCCTCCATCCATGGGAGTTTCCAGGCAAGAGTACTGGAGTGGGATGCCATTGCCTTCTCCACTTTGGTGGTTAGATATTAAAAATAAAATAGTGGGGCAGAGAAGTTAACATTAAACTTGATCACAAACTATTTCCTGTAATTTCTTTCATTACTCACTGCAGCGCCTTACATTTAGCGTTTACTAAACACTTGACAAATTTTCTAAATGAAGACTCTGGGAATTTTACACTGTAGTGATAATTATGTTTGATTCTTGAAAGCTAGCTTCTCTTATGTTTAAAAAAGTTGTGAATGACACCTAACTACAAGTCTACCAAAAAAAATTAAGCCTTTTAAATAAGATTTACTCTTTCAGTCTTCCTAAAACATTTTATTGTGAAAAGGATATGAATGCTGTCAATAACTTCATTTGCAGCTTTTTATTTCAGACAATTCAGTTGACCCAGGAAAAAAAATGCCCTGTTCTTGAAATATTTCATCAATCCTTTGATTGATTGGGACATTTTCAGCTGAAGGTGCTTAGAAATGATTGTCTTTGATCAAGATAGTGAAATTTAGAGAGGAGACATTGTGTATTGGAGTGAAATTGAGTGGCCATCAAAATGAAAATTTCATTATAATTTGGCTTTTTGCAGTTTGCTTCTTTTTTTTTTTTTTTTGGTGCCATTTTACTGCTAATACTTGCCTTCTACATTAGTGTGAACTAGGATCAAAATTGATCCCTTAAGAAAAAAATTGAAATTCTGTTATTTCTACTATCTTAAGGAATTGTCCTTTTCAAGTTCTAGGGCTTGAAGCCAATCCCACTATATGCTACTAACTTGACAGGCACTGAAAATCTAATTGAGGTCATTATGATTAACTCTGTGTTTTACCAGGGTTTTCTCAGGGTTGTTTTTAATGTTTTGTGTCAAGTGTTAAATCCTCTTACACCACGAAATCCAGAAAATTTCAGTCCAATAAAAATGAACTAAATTTTAAAACCCTGTAGTTGTTCTGTGCAGGGCAGGTTCTTGGCTAATTGATAAGATGATTGAACAAGAAGGCAGCTTGTGTATTTCTGTTGGTGTGAGGAATTGTGAATTGCTCCAATTTGAAGAGTACATTTGGGACAAAACTGTAATTTTGGAATCACTGCATACTTGTTCAGTGAAGTATGCAAGGAGGGAATTCTCCGAGGGTGACCATGTGACTAGATGGCTCAAACAGTAGAAGCAAAAGCTACCTTAAGGTAGTGCAAGTTCCTGGAACTTGAAAGTGAAAGTGAAGTCGCTCAGTCCGACTCTTTGCGACCCCGTGGACTGTAGCCCACCAGGCTCCTCCATCCATGGGATTCTCCAGGCAAGAATACTGGAGTGGGTTGCCATTTCTTTCTCCAGGGGATCTTCCTGACCCAGGGATCGAACCCAGGTCCCCCGCATTGCGGGCAGATGCTTTAACCTCTGAGCCACCAGGGAAGCCCTCATGGAACTTGGGACTGAGTAATTAGTCAACAGGGCCATTCCAGACATCCTGGACAAAGATAATGAATAGGGAGGACTTTCTTAAATAAACAATGTAGGAAGCAAACCTACCCAGTTCCCAAGAAATTCCTTTCCTTATCTGTATTTGCCATTTGAACATTTCACTTCACTTTCATGAGCCTGGACAAAGGTCAAATTTGTATCTTTGTGAATTTTCTGGGTGTTGCTGTAAAAGGATACAGATGGAAAGTATTCAGCTTTTTGAGAGTGCTTCTTGTGTGTGTGTTCTTAGTTGTATTTATTGACTTCATAAATAGCCAATGAAGAGAAAAATATTTTAGCTTAAGTTTGGTTTTCTTTTCCTGGAGAAGAAAAAGACTCAGGGTTTATCGCCATTGTTAAATTGTTTATGCTTTTTAAGAAACCTTAAAACGTAACCTCTGTTGCTGATTTGCTTATTCATGTTAGAAATGTAACATGTGAAATGCTGACCCAGACCAGTGGATTGATTCTTGTTAGCAGATGAGGGGAAAGCTTAATGCAGGATGTTTTGTCTCTGTTTCAGATTTTCTTAGGGCATTGGTGATTGACTTCTGGGCTTCATTGTTAGCTCAGCTGGTAAAGAATCCGCCTGCAATGCAAGAGACCCTGGTTCGATTCCTGGGTTGGGAAGATCCCCTGGAGAAGGGAAGAGCTAGTAGTAGTCTGGCCTGGAGAATTCCATGCACTACAGTCCATGGGGTCGCAAAAGAGTCTGACACGATTGAGCAAACTTTCACTTCACCTTCAGACATTTTGGGGTTCTCAGTTGGTGCAATGGTATAGAATCTACCTGCCAGTGCCGTTTTCAATGACAGCTACGTGGTGAGGTATTTTGTTCTGTTTTTTTAAGTATGCCTGATATGGACATGGGCTTAACAGGTGATGCTAGTGGAAAAGAACCTGTCTGCCAATGCAGGAGACTGCAGAGATGCAGGTTTGATCCCTCAATGGGGAAGATCCCTTGGAGGAGGAAATGGCAACCCACTCCAGTATTCTTGCCTGGAAAATTCCATGGACAGAGGTGCTTGGTGGACTGTAGTCCGTGGAGTCACAAAAAGTCAGACACAACTGAGTGTGCGTGCACACACACACACACACACACACAGAGCAGGCATTTTACCAGCACTTCAAGGTTTATTTAAATTGTATCCTAATAGTTTGACGTGCTGTACATGGTTCTGTCTTAAGGAAATGTCTAAAATATCCTGGTTTCTCAAAAACTACTCTTGGTTTTATTTTCTGCATTATTTCTTTCTGAACCCTTGGTTCTCTTTAAGTAATCAAAAGCTTAGTTCAAGTTTGATCATCCTAAATCTTGGTTTTCCTTTTATTTTTGGAGTGTCTAGCAAAGAAGATATTTTGTCTCATCACTTCAAGAGACTGCCTTCTGAAATACAGTTGACAATTTGTCGTATATGAAACAGTTGTTGATTAATCATGAGAATCAGAAAGAGGAGCCAGTAGGTATTTGAACATAAATCTCCCATCACCCTTGAAATTATATTTTTCCCCCCATAAAAAGAGTGAGTGATAATTTATACCATGAAAGTTTGAAAATTTGTGTGAACTATATTAGCTGGAATTTGAAAATTATCTTGGTTTTAAAATTTCTGAATAGTTTTATAATGGTCACATAGTTTATCTAAGTTGAGAAACTTTATTTTAAAACTTTATTATTTAAAATTTCCTCAACAGATTCTGAAATCTGTTCTGCTTTTGTATATCTACGAATGTTGTACTTAATTACTGGCCATGGTTTAAGCCCAGTCTGAAAACCTTGTGCCTTTAGTTGGCTCTGGATTTCAGAGTTAGAGACTGGTGCTTGCTTTTAAACAATTGGTAATTGATTTTGTAGGCAGTTAGATGGATACTTTTGTTTCAGTTCAGTTCAGTTCATTCTCTCAGTCCAGTTTCTCAGCCTTGTCCAACTCTTTGTGACCCCATGGACTGCAGCACATCAGACCTCCCTGTCCATCACCAACTCCCAGAGTTTATTCAAATCAAGTCCATCGAGTCAGTGATGCCATCCAACCATCTCATCCTCTGTTGTCCCCTTCTCCTCCCACATTCAGTCGTGCCCAGCATCAGGATCTTTCCAGTGAGTCAGTTCTTCACATCAGGTGGCCAAAGTATTGGAGTTTCAGCTTGAACATCGATCAGTCCTTCCAATGAATATTCAGGACTGATTTCCTTTAGGATTGACTGGTTGGATCTCCTTGCAGTCCAAGGGACTTTTAAGAGTTTTCTCCAATACTACAGTTCAAAAGCATCAATTCTTTGGCACTCAGCTTTCTTTATAGTCCACCTCTCACATCCATACATGACTACTGGAAAAACCATAGCCTTGACTAGACAGACCTTTGTTAGCAAAGTAATGACTCTGATTTTTAATATGCTGTAGGTTGGTCATAATTTTTCTTTTCTTTTCTTTTAATATCATGGCTGCAGTCACCATCTGAAGTGATTTTGGAGCCCCCTCCAAATAAAGTCTGTCACTGTTTCCATTGTTTCCCCATCTATTTTGTTTCCCCATCTATTTGCCATGAAGTGATGGGACCAGATGCCATGATCTTAGTTTTTGGAATGTTGAGTTTTAAGCCATCTTTTTCACTCTCCTCTTTCCCTTTCATCAAGAGGCTCTTTAGTTCTTCACTTTCTGCCATAAAGATGGTGTCATCTGCATATCTGAGGTTATTGATATTTCTCCCGGCAATCTTGATTCCAGCTTGTGCTTCCTCCATCCTGGCATTTCTCATGATGTACTCTGCATATAAGTTAAATAAGCAGGGTGACAATATACAGCCGTGACACACTCCTTTCCCAATTTGGAACCAGTCTATTGCTCCATGTCCAGTTCTAATTGTTGCTTTCTGACCTGCATACAGGCTTCTCAAGAGGCAGGTCAGGTGGTCTGGTATTCCCATCTCTTTAAGATCTCTTAATTGCAAAAGTCCAAGAAAATTTTCTGAGAATATTCATTCTTGACTTACCCTAGTCTTAGAAATATTTTACTGATTTGCTTCATAGTCTGCTCTATTGCTAAGTAAATAAACTCTTTAGAAATGATCTCTGTTTCTTTGATCATTTAGAATACATTAATTGATACAGATTGCAAAAATCAGTGAAAAGTTTCTAGTTAGGTATCAGTGAAACATGCTTCACCCATGCAAGTTTAATTTTTCCTATTAAATTTGAATGAGTTTTAAAAAGAAGATTGTAATCATATTTATGAAGGAAACTCAATTATTACTTTAAATTTATATTCAGTTCAAAGGAAATGGAAAATAGTTGTGCCTTTGTGAAGACACATCCATTTAAGATTATGCTTCAATCCTATAATCCTACAGCTGATAATTAATATTTAGTCTTAGAGTAAATGAAGTGGTATTGATTATTTTCAGGCCCAATATTGTTTGCTGTTGATTCATTGTTGGTGAGTAGAATAAAAAAACAAAAGCAAAACTTTAAAACAGAGGTTAGTAAATATTATCTGGAAATGATATGCCCCAGGTCCTAATAGTGAAGAACCAAGGAATGGCAACTTCCATTCAGATACCTTCCTGATGTCATTTCACCTCAAAATTCCTCTGGCCCTCCCTTACTGCCAGGCCTAACTCCAAAACAAAACAATTCAATAAAAGTATAACGGGACCACAGATGTAATTTAAAATCTTCTAGTATCCACCTCAAAGACAAAAGAAACTGGCAAAAGTAGTGTGTAACACTGAAAGAAAGTGAAAGTAGCTCAGTCCTGTCCGACTCTTTGCAACCCCATGGACTATACAATCCATGGAATTCTCCAGGCCGGAATACTGGAGTGGGTAGCCTTTCCCTTCTTTAGGGAATCTTCCCAAACCAGGGATCGAGTCCAGGTCTCCCACATTGCAGGGGGATTCTTTACCAGCTGAGCCACAAGGGAAGCCCAAATTAGTGTATTGTACCTAATAAATGTAAAATATCTTTTCAATATATGGTCAATATAAAAATTATTCATGAAACATATTACACTCTTTTTTTATTTTATGTCTTCAAAATTTTACCCATAGAATATAGTTTAAGTCCAGCCAGCCATATTTCATGCAGTCAGTAGCCACATTGGCTGGTGGCTACCATATTGGACAGTGCAGCTGTAGAAGGGCCAACTCAATTTACGTCTGTCTAGGAAAAGAATCAGGTTTTGGAGCAGATTGTATCCTTAGGACCTCCTTTCTGTCCCCCCTTGTTAGACAAAGAAACAGGGATCTGATGATGCTGAGTTGTCTGATAATTGCTTGAAAATTATGGGTCTGAGCCCTAATCCCTGTCTTGTGGTTTCTAATCTTTCTTCGTCATCCTGTTTCTTCCTTCTTCTTTTCTATGTTGCTGTGTCCATTTGAATATGTACTCACATTTGGTGGTTGCTGTCAGTTAAATACTGAGCCAGGAGCTTTAAGAAAACCTGGCCCACTTGAGGAAGGCAAGGCTTGATCAAGACAACTGTTTGGGGGCAGGGTAAATAAAATTACCAGGCATACTGAGAACCTCTCAGTGGGACAGTAATGTGAGGTGATGCTGGGTCCAGTGCTCAGTTTTGTTTTTTTGGTGTGGGCACTGCTGGAGTACAAGTTGGGTGGACCTTTTGGGACCCAGAGCATGTGACTCAGAACTCATTGAAATATCATCTGCCCACTGAAAGGAAAAGAGGTCAGCAAGGCATTATGTATTATGTACAGTTCGGTGTGTGTATGAGGTCTGTTCCTGGAAACACTGGGTTAAGTTTTCTTTCTTTTTTCTTCCCTTTTTTTTGGAAAGCTGCCCATGTGTGTGCCCATAATTCCTACCCAATTATATTTGAAGTATGATATTTTTTGACAACTTAAGCCCAGTACTCTTAAGCCCAGTGGCATATAAAATAGTTGTTTGCCAAATGCAAGCATTGTGGGTTGGTAAAGACGGGATTGATGTACTTCTGGGGTCATTGCTGTTAAGTATTTGTTTTATGGTATGAAGAAGCTCTGTGAGTGAACTTTTAAAGTTGGAAGTAGTTTTAAAATATTTATCAGCCTGGATATCGTAGATGGTATGAGTGCTTTAAAGAGAGTTTACATTTAGGCTTAGTGATTTTAGATAAAGTGTTAACTTGACAATTTTTCTATTTAAATCTTAAGACTTTCCATCTGTGGCTAGACTTTACCCACAAGGCGTAATTGATCTTTAAGTTAAGCATGTATTTTTCTTCATATTGTATTCAAAAAATAATTGCACTTTGCAAAGGCTAATGTGTGGGACAGTGCCTAGAGGATTCAGGGCTTGCAGGAAAGAGCTAAAAGTATAAGGGTATCTGTATCTCCTTTGGAGGTTGACTATTAAAAAAATTTGTCTTTAAGCTTAAAAAGATCCACTTTTTTTTTCGGTTTTCTGTATATTTTTTCATAATAAATATAGCCAAGAGGTACAGAAGTTTAAAGCTTTAAACCGTTTGGGGGAATCATATTTTTTCTAATATATAAGTTAGAGTTTTTTGAATTAGAAAAGTATTACGATTTCATTGTAGGTTGATGTTGTCTTGTTCAGTCGCTCAGTCATGTCTGACTCTTTGCAGCCCCTTGAACTGCAGCAGGCCAGGCTTCCCTGTGCTTCACTGTCTCCCGGAGTTTGCTCAAACTCATGTCCATTGAATCAGCAATGCTGTCTAACTCTCTCATCTTCTGCTGTCCCCTTCTTCTCTTGACCTCAGTCTTTCTCCGCATCAGGGTCTTTTTCAGTGAGTCAGTTCTTTGAATCAGGTGGCCAAAGTATTGAAGCTTCAGCATCAGTCAGGGTTGACTTTCCTTTGGGATAGACTGATTGGATCTCCTTGCAGTCCAAGGGACTCTCAAGAGTCTTCCCCAACACCACAATTCAAAAGCATCAATTCTTCGGCGCTCAGCCTTCTTGATGGTCCACCTCTCACATCCATACATGACTGCTGGAAAAACCATAGCCTTGACTAGACAGACCTTTGTTGGCAAAGTGATGTCTCTGCTCTTTAATACACTGTCTCGGTTTGTTGGTCAGGGCTTTTCCTCCAAGGAGCAAGTGTCTTTTAATTTCATGGCTATAGTTACCATCCACAGTGATTTTGGAGCCCAAGGAAATAAAATCTGTCACTGTTTCCACTTTTTCCTCATTTGTTTGCCATGAAGTGATGGGACCGGATTCCGTGATCTGAGTTTTTTTGAATGTTGAGTTTTAAGCCAGCTTTTTCACTCTCCTCTTTTACTCTCATCAAAAGACTCTTTAGTTCCTCTTCACTTTCTTCCATCAGAGTAGTATCATCTGCTTATCTGAGGTTGTTGATATATCTCCCAGCAATCTTGATTCCAGCTTGTGATTCATCCAGCCTTGCATTTCGCATGATGTACTCTGCATATATGTTATATAAGCAGAGCAACAATATACAGCCTTGATGAACTGCTTTCTCAATTTTGAACGAGTCTATTATTTCATGTCTAGTTCTGACTGCTGTTTCTTGACCTGCGTACAGGTTTCTCAGAAGGCAGATGAGGTGGTCTGGCATTCTTATCTCTTTAAGAATTTCCAACAGTTTGTTGTGATCGGCACAGTCAAAGGCTTTAGGGTAGTAAATAAAGCAGAAGTAGATGTATTTCTGGAATTCCTTTGCTTTCTCTATGATCTGAGGGATGTTGGCAGTTTGATCTCTGCTGCTTCTGCCTTTTCTAAATCCAGCTTGTACATCTGGAAGTTCTTGGTTCATGTACTGTTGAAGCCTAACTTGAAGGATTTTGAGCTTTACCCTGCTAGCATGTGAAATTGTCCAGTACTTTGAACATTCTTTGGTATTGTCCTTCTTTGGGACCAGAATGAGAAGACCTTTTCCAGGTTCCATTGTAGGTAACCTAGAGAAAATATAAAAACATGCATAATTTTACCACCTGTAAACGCCTGTTTTATTTCATGTTTTAAAGCATTTTTCAGAGCATGCTGTAGATTCCATTTTATATCCTGCATTTTATTCCTTTATTCCTTAATCTTCTGACATTATAAGTTCTTTGTAAATGTAATGTCTAAGGGATATATGATTCTGTTTAGGGCAACAAGAGCTATGTAATTGTGGACATGTGCTTTCCTTATTTGGCATTTCCAACCCGAAGTTAGGATGAAAGTAGTGATGTAGGGAGGGAGCTTGCGCCAAATACTTGTTAATATTTTAAGTATTTATTGAATGATCTAAATTGCTGCCCTCGAGTAGTGTTCAACACAGTGGTCCTTCAGCTGTGAATGACTTAAAGGAAAAGAGATGAGCAAGGACTGTAGAGATTAACAAGGATAAAGAAATAAAGGAAACCTGATCTCGTCATTCAAACAAGCAGTCCTCTTATTTAGTAGTTCCGTGATCACTTTTGTAGAAAGAAGTTTGTAAGAAGCTATTAAACCTGACAAGCAAATGTAGCCAGGGCTCAAATGTAGA
The DNA here is from genome assembly GCA_006410875.1 of Neotragus pygmaeus. Taxonomy (NCBI): domain Eukaryota; kingdom Metazoa; phylum Chordata; class Mammalia; order Artiodactyla; family Bovidae; genus Neotragus; species Neotragus pygmaeus. The sequence goes on from SJYV01006839.1 coordinate 413,149, forward strand.
AGTCAGTAAAATTGTGATTTCAGTTTCTGGAGCCCCTCATTAGGAGCGCTAATTAGGTAACGTGTTTACACAGACGTAAATAAAGCTTCCTCCTTTCATCTCCTTGGTGTTCAAGTTGCTTCTGATTTTATGTGGTTAAAAAATAAGTTGGGCAAATAGGAAACATGTTTTCTGTTTATCTGACTCCACAGACCCAAAAATAAATATAAAAATATCTATAAAGGAATAAAAATCATGCTAATTAAAAAAAAGTTGGGAAGATTTATTCCATGAAGTTACCAAAGGTAAGAATCTTTAGCTACAAAAAAGAAGATTTGTCTTTAAATTTAACAATGTGTGTGGTGAGGTGCTATTTCCATAGAACCCTTCTAGGGCTGTGGAACCCATTCAGCCAGACACATATTAATCTTTGATTATTATCTACTATTCACGTCAACAATTACAGAATACTTTATTTCATTTCATAGGTTTTTGGAGTAAGGATTATGTTGTTGGCTGAAATTGAATACTGTAAATAGACAATAAATAAATGTTACCCCTGCAAGCCCAAACTTGTTTTTCTTTGTTTTGTCATGTCTCCACAATTAACTGCTCTTTATTAAAATGATATATAGTCTCCCAGACCTAGTTATTTCTTTAGGGCTGTCTCTTTTCTGTGAACCTCTTCTTACACTCCGTCTCCCTCAACTCATGTAAAAATGTTAACTAAATAAAATGTGTGTGCTTTTTCTCCATTAATCTGTCTTTTGTCAGTTTAATTTGCACAGACCCAGGAACTAAACCTAACAGGGTAGAGAAAAACTGTTTTCCACTCCTACAAGTATTCAACTGGAAGAATAGTATTAATAAATGCAAAGGCTGTGAGGTGTCTGAATAAGTCGTTGAATTGTTACAAATATCTCATGAATTATGTCTGTATAATTCATCAGTGATGGCTCACATTCTTGAATCATTTATGAAACTAATGGTCAGTGTCTTCCATATTGAATTTACTCAGTGTTGGAGAAGAATGCATGTTTTAATCAAGAGGGATTTATGGAAGACGGTCTGTATTCTGAACTTTAAAAAGAGTTCTTCGAGTATATAATAATTCATCTTTGCTTCTCTTTAAAAATTTAAGACGGGGAGAACTACTGTTCTACAGCTATTTCAGGTTTTTTGTTTTTGTTTCTAGCAAGCATTAGACATTTGGCAGTCAATCATGTCACACTGTTGTGATTTATTAGTTCTGGAATAAACACCTCTATTTCTGGCATAAGTAAAAGTAGATGCTTTTTTGGCTTTTGCAATCATAATAAACAATTATCTAGCTCTTTCTATGAGCTGGGCACTGTTGGAAGGACTTCTTATGTAGTCAGAAGCTGCCCATGAGGCAGCTACTGCTAAGTTATCCCCTTTGCATAAAGTATCAGCGGGGAAAGAGCTTGGAAATGGATGAGGTTCAAGCCCTCTGCCTTCCCTGTCTGTATTCTTAATCACTTAGCTCATCTGCCTCTGGCAAAATGGAGTAACGGATAGAATTCAGCTGGTGTTTCCTCTTGGACTAGGCAGTTAGCTCCTCGAGGAAGCAGGCCAGGGTTACAGTGGCTGCTTGTTTAGAAAGGTCTCATCTGTTCCACCTTCAGTTCCTGGCAGCATCTCCTCCCACCAGCCTCACCGGCAGGAACTTCTGAACCCCCCCTGTCTCTGCATGGTGTCTTCTCCCCTTCTACATCCTCCCGTTCCATCCCAATCCCACCTCTTCCCTTTCAACCCCAAATAAGATTGTCCAGAGTGTAGACGTTAGAGGCATTCTAACCTTGGATTTGAGTCACAACTCCTTCAATAGCAGGAAAATGACTCAACTTCCCTAAACCTAAATTTCCACATCCACAGAGTATCTATAAATAAGCTGGTCAGGAGGAAAAGCCAGTTAGAAATCAGATATGAAGCATGGAGCCTGACCCTATAGGAAGCCCTGAAAGAGTAAATGGCTCTGGCTTCCATTTGAAGTCTCCTTGTAACTTCTCATCTCGGATCTTTCACAGATATCCTTGATGGTCAGGGCAGCCCCACTTTACCCCGTGATGATGCCAAGGCTGGGGAAACGGCCCAGTGGCCCATGGCACTGCCCTGTTTAGCTTCACATTTCAGTGCTATCAGATACCTGGAAGGCTGCATGTAGTATGTCACCATTTCGTGGATAACATTTTTGACATCTGAAAACAGGAATGACCTATCTTAACTCCTGCATAAACTTGAGTCACATTGTTCAAGTTGGAAGTGCTTATGAACGCAGAAGAAAATCAACTAGGAAAGGAATGTCAAGCCTGCATGTCCGGGATGGACTCTCTGCCCTGTCCGCTTTCCTGCCCCTCCCAGTCCTGCCCCTTCCTTGGCATGTGACCCTGTACAAGTGACAGCCTTGGCTGCTGGGACCAGCTGGAGGCAGCCACAAAATTCCTGGCTGCTCGCTTCCAAGGATCTCTGTTGTTCAGTCACTCTGTCGTATCTGACTGTTTGCAACCCCGCGAACTGAAGCTCACTAGGCTTCCCCGTCCACTATCTCCCAGAGTTTGCTCAAACTCAGGTTCATTGAGTCGGTGATGCCATCCAACCATCTCACCCTCTGTTGCCCCTTCTCCTTCTGCCCCTGAATCTTTCCCAGCACCAGGGTCTTTTCCAAAGATCTCTCTTAATCTCTCTGAAAATAACAAAGAGATTGTCACCTATCAAAGGGGACTGCACAGGAGTTGATTGGGAGCTCTTTCTGATGGGACCTGTGGCTTCTAGCACCTGCAGAAGCTTCTGGAAATGGTAGTGCTCAGATTTTAGGTAGAATTAACTGAAATCCCTGGGGACCTGCTCACACATCTCTCATACTGTGTATTAGAAATGTCTCCTTTTCTTCACATTTTATCAATGCGCTTCTCATGTCATACAGACATCAGTTTCAGGGGAAAAAAATCACAGTGCACTTTTGGTGGTTTCAGGTGACTCTTAAATTTTATTAATTGACAAAGTATGAATTGAATGAAGCGGCCTGTTTTTGTTTGGGGGAGGGTTATTTTAGAATGGGGAGTTAATCTGGATTTAGGAGGAATTGAGTTTTTCAAGACAATTCCAAGAGACTGCAGGGTAGGGATATTTGATATTTTGATTCTAGAAGGATATACATCCCCTCTTCTCCATTTCTTCCTTCTGACCTGGCAAGTATATGGCCCTATCAGATGTTAGTCTGTGCGATCCTGTTACATCTACATCCTGTAGCTGCAGCCAAGTGCTTTGAGGCTGACTTCATGTAGATTAATTTAACAGTTGGAGTGTGAACGCAGATGCTCTCTGCTACTTATTTCTAATAATTGGATCAAGACATATAAAAAATACTTTTTCTCTTTAAGAAATCACATCTTCTATGAAGCCGTAGAGTAATCAACTAAAACTGAAATGCTTAAGACGAATATTACTTTATTTTATTTTAAGGTCTTTGTCTGACTGATTACCACACACTCCTCTATTGAATTTCTAGTCAGATGCTTATTCGTTAAAAATAAAGCTGGTATAAATGGTAGTGTTCAAATGTTATACCACCCTGTTTCTCCCGTTTGACCTTTCACAGTAGCTAAATAAATATTTTTTACACTAAGAAAAGAATTAACATTTCTGTGCTAGCCAACTGAATTCAGAATCTGAATGCAAAGATGAGACTCCAGGTAGAAACATGAAAACATACTGATGTCAAAGAGAAACTCAAGCTACACTGTGTTAGAGAAGCAGTTTTAGAGGGAGAGATATTTGTAAGTATAATAGGTACTTAGAAAATCATCAGGTAAAAATGGACAGAAAAATTCAGGAAATATGTCAAGATATAGAAATTGAAACTACATAGCATATGCAAAGACAGATCAAAAGGACGAAATGGAAGTCACATAAACTTGTCTGTAAATTGGAAATGAATTTAAAATAAAGGTGGTTTTCCACATCAGAGGGAGAAAAGATGGATTATTCAATAATGTTGAGTATCTGTCCATAGAGATTATTTACAGTTTCTGTAACAAAAGGTAAATTTCTATATTCTGCAAAGTGTTCTTACAAATTAATTACAATGACTGTACATGATCCAGACAGAACTATAGTTTGAAAACGTACATGCACATCTATGTTCATAGCAGCACTGTTTTACAATGGCCAGTACATGGACTCAACCTACAAATCCATCAACAAATAGAAAAAGAGGATGTGGTGTATGTATGTATACAACGGGATATTGTTGCTGTTTAGTCGCCAAGTCGTGGCTGACTCATTTTGTGATCCCATGGCTTGTAACTCATCAGGCTCTTCTGTGCATAGGATTTCCCAGGCAAGAATACTAGAATGTGTTACCATTTCCTTCTCCAGGGGATCTTCCTGACCCAAGGATAGAACCCACGTCTCCTGCACTGTAGGTAGATGTTTTTTTTCCCCACTGAGCCACCAGGGAAGGCCCACAATGAAGTATTACCCAGCTATAAAATAAAGGGAATCATACATGGATGGACCTAGAGATTACCATGCTAAGGGAAGTTAAGTCAGAAAGACAATACCATATGATATCACTTAGGTGTAGAATATAAAATATGACAGAAATGAACTTTTGTGCAAAACAAAAAGAGACTCACAGACACAACAGACCTGTGGTTGCTGAGGGGATGGGTAAAGAAAGGATTGGGAGTTTGAATTAGCAGATGCAAACTATTATATATAGGATGGATAAACACCAAAGTTGTAGTGTATAGCACAGGGGAGTATATTCAGTATCCTGTAATAAACCATAATGGAAAAGAATTATGAAAAGTATTACATATGAACCTCACAAGAGAAAAATGAACAAAACACTTGAAAGAACTTCTGTCATTATTATGAAAAAAATTAAAACATATGCAAAAAAGAATAGTGTGATGAACCCTAGATATCTGTCATCCAGTCTCAGAAATTACAAATTTACTGCTAACTTTATTATTATCTTGTTTTCTTGTAAACATATCCCCTGCTCATCCTCTTCTTCCTCACTGGGTTATTTTGAAATAAGTTCAGTGGTATAATTTTATTTATACATATTTCATTATGAACCTCTGAAAGAATTGGAAAGAAACGGACCACCCCTTCCAAAAAACAAATAAATTTTAATAAGTGATATTATTTAGGAAAAAAATAGACATAGCCAATAAACCTATAAAGATATACTGAATCTCATTAGTAGTCAAAGAAATGCAAATTAAAACAGTGAGATAAGTTTTTATTTAACATTCTGATCGACAGAAAGCTAAACAGTCTTGCCAGAGTCAGGAACTATGTGACAAAACACATTTTCTCCTTCTGTCAGTGCTACAAGAGCAGCCATTCGCTACTTTATGTGCATATCCCTTGATTTAGCAATTCTAGGAATTAGAACGATAGGATATTATATAAGTGCCCACAGATGAGGATGTTGGTGGAACATTATTTTATCACTTACATACATTTTTTCACTGTGTTGCACCAAACTGGAATACTATGCCATAAATGAAATATAGTATTAAGTGAGAAGAGAAATTTTCAGAAAGCAGGCATAATAAATTGCATTAAGGGAAGTTTTATTTATAAAATAATTTAAGTGCATAGAACATATCTGAAATATTCAAATAAATCTAACTAAACTTGCCTGTTGGTGATGAGATAGTGGAATGGAAGAGAAAGTAGTACATGTTTATTTATCATTGTTAACTTCTGTAATATTTGGATCTTCTTAATTATAAGCAGACGCTTTAGAGGGGTCCCACCAAGATCGCATGTTGGATATATAATCATTCCTTCTAGGTCATCAACCAGTTTCTAACAGTTGTCTCCTAAGACCTCCTTCCAGAGACAAGCCATCCTTTTCCATTAAAAAATATGTCTTTTAGGGAAAAATGTATTTTGATGTGATTATTATTTCATAAAACCAGGTCATTTCAGTGAATTTTATCTATTTTCATAGGTAAGTGATTCTTATATATCCTTTTAAAAGTATTGGAAGCATAAATTATTCAGTTCAGTTCAGTTGCTCAGTTGTGTCCAACTCTGCAACCCCATGGACTGCAGCACGCCAGGCTTCCCTGTCCATCACCGACTCCCGGAGTTTAATCAAACTCATGTCCATTGAGTCGGTGATGCTATCCAACCATCTCATCCTCTGTTGTCCCGTTCTACTGCCCTCAATCTTTCCCAGCATCAGGGTCTTTTCAAATGAGGCAGCTCTTCACATCCGGTGGCCAAAGTATTGGAGTTTCAGCTTCAACATCAGTCCTTCCAATGAACACCCAGAACTGATCTTATTTAGGATGGACTGGTTGGATCTCCTTGCAGTCCAGGGGACTCTCAAGAATCTTCTCCAACACCACAGTTCAAAAGCATCAATTCTTTGGCGCTCAGCTTTCTTCACAGTCCAGCTCTCCCATCCATACATGACTACTGGAAAAACCATAGTCTTGACTAGACGGACCATTGTTGGCAAAGTAATGTGTCTGCTTTTTAATGCTGTCTGCTACTGCTACTGCTAAGTCGCTTCAGTCGTGTCCGACTCTGTGCGACCCCAGGGACGGCAGCCCACCAGGCTCCCCCGTCCCTGGGATTTTCCAGGCAAGAACACTGGAGTGGGTTGCCATTTCCTTCTCCAATGCAGGAAAGTGAAAAGTGAAAGTGAAGTCGCTCAGTCGTGCCCAACTCTTAGCAACCCCATGGACTGCAGCCTACCAGGCTCCGCCATCCATGGGATTTTCCAGACAAGATTACTGGAGTGGATTGCTTAGCTTGGTCATAACTTTCCTTCCAAGAAATAAGCGTCTTTTAATTTCATGGCTACAATCACTATCTGTGGTGATTTTGGAGCCCAAAATATAGTCAGCCACTGTTTCCACTGTTTCGCCATCTATTTGCCATGAAATGATGGGACCAGATGCCATGATCTTAGTTTTCGGAATGTTGAGCTTTAAGCCAACTTTTTCGCTCTCTTTTACTTTCATCAAGAGGCTACTTCTTTACTTTCTGCCATAAAAGCTATGTCATCTGCATATTTGAGGTTATTGATATTTCTCCTGGCAATCTTGATTCCACCTTGTGCTTCATCTAGCCCAGGGTTTCTCATGATGTACTCTGCATCTAAGTTAAATAAGCAGGGTGACAATATACAGCCTTGACGTACTCCTTTCCCAATTTTGAACCAGTTTGTTGTTCCANTAGTTCACTGATTCCTAGAATGTTGATGTTCACCCTTGCCATCTCCTGTTTGACCACTTCCAATTTGCCAAATTGCTTCAGGCTCATTTGCCCTACATTGACCATCACAGAGTCATTCCCTCAGTGCCATGTTATAGCATTGGTGCTTGCAATATCCTTTCTAAAACTGATACTAATACTCGCGATAGAACTCTTCATCAATTTAGTGGAACTATTTTCTCCCCACTGAACTTCATTCTGAGACTTGTTATATTTTCTGCATTTTAACCCCCAAAGTTATTGAAAAGACCTGACCATAATAAAATATTTGTCTTAACCTTACTTTATGCTTTCTTAACAAATGGGAGTTGTAACTGACTTTTTAATTTAAAGTTGAATAGAGACTGTGGAACACTGTGGAAAATTCTTAAAGAGATGGGAATACCAGACCCCCTGACCTGCCTCCTGAGAAACCAGTATGCAGGTCAGAAAGCAACAGTTAGAGCTGGACATGAAACAACAGACTGGTTCCAAATAGGAAAAGGTGTACATCAAGGCTGTATATTGTCACCCTGCTTATTTAACTTAGATGCAGAGTACATCATGAGAAACGCTGGGCTGGATGAAGCACAAGCTGGAATCAAGATTGCTGGGAGAAATATCAATCACCTCAGATATGCAGATGACACCAATCTTATGGCAGAAAGTGAAGAGGAACTAAAAAGCCTCTTGATGAAAGTGAAAGTAGAGAGTGAAAAAGTTGGCTCAAAGCTCAACATTCAGAAAATGAAGATCATGGCATCTGGTCCCATCACTTCATGGGAAATAGATGGGGAAACAGTGGAAACAGTGTCAGACTTTATTTTGGGGGGCTCCAAAATCACTGCAAATGGTGATAGCAGCCATGAAATTAAAAGACACTTGCTCCTTGGAAGGAAAGTTATGACCAACCTAGACAGCATATTAAAAAGCAGAGACATTATTTTGCCAACAAAGGTCTGTCTAGTCAAGGCTATGGTTTTTCCAGTGGTCATGTATGGATGGGAGAGCTGGACTGTGAAGAAAGCTGAGCGCCGAAGAATTGATGCTTTTGAACTGTGGTGTTGGAGAAGACTGTTGAGAGTCCCTTGGACTGCAAGGAGATCCAACCAGTCCATCCTAAAGGAGATCAGTTCTG
>SJYV01006839.1:426910-476169 GCA_006410875.1 Neotragus pygmaeus
TTTTGGGGCTCCAAAATCACTGCAAATGGTGATAGCAGCCATGAAATTAAAAGACACTTGCTCCTTGGAAGGAAAGTTATGACCAACCTAGACAGCATATTAAAAAGCAGAGACATTATTTTGCCAACAAAGGTCTGTCTAGTCAAGGCTATGGTTTTTCCAGTGGTCATGTATGGATGGGAGAGCTGGACTGTGAAGAAAGCTGAGCGCCGAAGAATTGATGCTTTTGAACTGTGGTGTTGGAGAAGACTGTTGAGAGTCCCTTGGACTGCAAGGAGATCCAACCAGTCCATCCTAAAGGAGATCAGTTCTGGGTGTTCATTGGAATGACTGATGTTGAAGCTGAAACTCAATACTTTGGCCACCTGGTGCGAAGAGCTGCCTCATTTGAAAAGACCCTAATGCTGGGAAAGATTGAGGGCAGGAGGAGAAGGTGACGACAGAGGATGAAATGGTTGGATGGCATCACCAACTAAATGGACATGGGTTTGGGTGGACTCTGGGAGTTGGTGATGAACAGGGAGGCCTGGTGTTCTCTGGTTCATTGGCTCGCAAAGAGTTGGACACGATTGAGCAACTTAACTGAAGTGAACCGAGAGACCCTTTTAAAGTAATAACAAATGTTTTAATGACTCTTTGAGTGTGGAAGTGTAATAAAATGCACATCGTGTAAGATAAAAAATATATTATGCTGAATTAAGGCTGTAAATTAAGATTGTATTAGGGATAATGGAAACCGAATATGAAACATGGAGAATATTCTTTGCAATTTGCAAAGATGTTTGTAGTATAAAGACTCACTGATTTGATATTCTTTATCGCTATGTAAGAAAGGCAAGGCAAAAACTCTCTCATAATATAATATGAACAAAATTAAGTTCAGTGAGGCAGCATAATTTGCTCGAAATAGTGGTAGATAATTGGGTTGAGGTTGGAACCCAGGTTCTTATTACTTAATATGGAAGTGACCTAAGCAGGGTGCCTGTATGGAACTCCTATGGTGGTGCTTAGGTCGCTAGGTCATGTCCGACTCTTCAGACCCCATAGCGTGCAGCCTGCCAGACTCCGCTTTCCATGGAATTCTCCAGGCAAGAATACTGGAGTGGGTTGCCATTTCCCTCTCCAGGAACTCCTATGGTAAAGCCTAAAAGGGCAATAACCAGTAAGTTTTCATTTTCAAAACTTCATTGTTTTTGAAGGCATCTTCATTACTCACCATTTGCTTCGGTATAAATATTAAATATTTAAGCTTTTTTCTGTCTTAAAGTTGATTTTCTCAGTCATTTTATGGATCAGAACTATTAGAGTTTATTTCCATTCCACATTGGTTATAAAAATTGGAGGTTATAGCAAGTAGAGTAATACTGAGTTTTTCTAAAGCTTCTTTGATTCTGAATAAAGATTTTTACATTTCTTGTAAGGTCAGTGATTGAAAAAATTCATCCTCTTTTAATAAAAATCTAATATTGACTATTTTCACTGTAAGTTTTGTCTGCTTCTGAAATACGGTTAGGATTTAATATTCACTAATTTTTGTAAGTGATGCTGAGTGACATTACCTTAATTCAAAAGGGGAAACATCTAATAGAATTGAAATGGTTCTGAAGAATAATAGGTATGAATCTTGGTTAAAACAGGATATAATATTCCCATCTTAGAAAAGTGTTAGTTTCTGCAGTTAACCAGCAGTGACATTGCTGGCAAAGCTCATCAAGAAGAGACCTCAGGCCAAGAATGTCTGGTGGTGCAACTTGAGTTTTCCTAGTTTCTCAATGTTCTCAGCTTGGTTGCCAAGATTGTTCATCTGTCTTGGATGGGTCTCCAGCTTTAACACCCAATGTGTAATTACCAAGCCACTTATACCAAGAAACCTGTTAGAATGAAACTCCAACATAATCATCTTTTAACTTTTTATTTTATATTGGAATATAGTACTTCCCAGGGGCCACAATGGTAAAGAATCCACCTGTCAATATAAGAGATTGAGGAGACACTGGTTGGAGTAGGAACTGTTAACCCACTCCAGTATTGTCTGGGAGATCCCAAGACACTGGTTGGAGTAGGAACTGTTAACCCACTCCAGTATTGTCTGGGAGATCCCATGGACAGAGGAGCCTGGTGGGCTACAGTCCACGGGTTGCAGAGTCAGACATGACTGAGCAATTGAGCGCCAGACACCGTTGTAGCCAATTAAGAATGTTTTGATAGTTTTAGATGAACAGCAAATGGTCTCAGCCATATATATACATGTATTCATTCTGTTTCAAACTCTCCTCCCATCCAGGCTGCCATATAACATTGAACAGAAGTCTGTGCGCTATACAGGAGGAACTTGTTGGTTATTCATTTTAAATATAACAGTGTGCACATGTTGATCCCAGACTCCCTAATATCCCCCTATTCTCCCCACTCTTCTCCCGGCAACCGTAAGTTCTTTCTCTAAGTCTGAGTCTGTTTCTGCACAGTCATCCTAGTGGTTGTAGAAGCTCCTTTCGTAATACCCCTTCCTTGGGAACTAACATCTGGATTCCGGGTACCGCTTCTTTTCCTTCATTTTGTAGCCTTGTTCTTAGATTACGTAGTATGACTCGGCAACTCACATGTGCTCCTCCAGCCATGTAGAGGTGATCTAACTGGGCAGACACAATTGGATGTCTTTGAGGCATCGGCCATCTGTGCAGGTCAAGGGCCTTGCACAAGTCTTTCTAAATTCTTGAATGCTTTTTGTGAATCTCTTTGATGTCATAACCATTTCTTTTGAAAACTTACCTTACACCTCTCTGTAAAGTGAGAGTAATTTGAAAAGTACATAACTTCTAGAGCTGTTGTGAGGATTAAAAGAAAAAGTACAGTCTGTAAAACGTAGTATATACTCAGTATTACTCCTGTGCCAGCCAGCCTTGATGATTGGCTTATAACACCTTCTATTTTCCAGACATTTTCACTGGCTCTGCCAGGGTACACAGATATGTGTATGTGACAAGCATGTAATAGGCTTCTTAACCCTCTGCCTTCAGCATCAGCTCTTAACCTCCACAGTGAAAGTGAAAGTGAAGTCAGTCGTGTCCGACTCTTTGTGACCCCACGGACTGTAGCCTACCAGGCTTCTCTATCCATGGTATTTTCCAGGCAAGAATACTTGAGTGGGTTGCCATTTCCTTCTCCAGGGGATCTTCCCGACCCAGGGATTGAACCCAGGTCTTCTGCATTGTAGGCAGATGCATCTACTGTCTAAACCACCAGGGAAGTCTCAATCATCCATCTGTCTTACAGTTCTGCTTTTCAATAGAAAATTAAAATCAGTTTATCTTTCCTTTGGTTTTGTTGCTTTCTTCCTCATATAAGAGGCTTCCCTGGTGGCTCAGACAGTAAAGAATCTGCCTGCAATGCAAGAGAGCCTTGTTTGAAAGAAAGGAACTTGAGAACCTTTAGCACAGCCACACCCCCTGTGCATGCCTGCTCAGTGGTGTCTGATCCTTTGCGACCACATGGACTGTAGCCCTTCAGGCTCCTCTGTCCATAAGATTTTCCAGCAAGAATACTGGAGTAGGTTGCCATTTCCCAATCCAGGGATCAGACCTTGCATCTCCTGCATTGATAGGTGGATTCTTGACCACTGTGCCACTTGGGAAGCCCATCACACCCCATAATGTTTGAAGTATTTGTTGCCATTCTTTCAAGAGGTAATTTGAGTTTAAGGGAAAGCCTGTGAATTGACATGAGCACGAGAACCTGGTAAGAAGGTAGTGTAAGTTGCTGCTTTTTTAAAACCAGAAGTTTTAAAGGTGTTCATTCACTTGTCATCTGCCTCATAGTCTTCCTGTGTTGATTAACATGCACTATTCTCACTTTGATACAGATGCAATAGACTTTGAACTTGTTGAAATGGGAATGTCATCTTGGACTGTTGAAACCTTGAATTATTAACAACTGTTTTATCAAAAGCTTGATTTAGAGATTGAAGTTGTGTTGCTGTGCTCAGCTGCTAAGTTGTATGGGATTCTTTGCGACTGCATGGTCTGTAGCCCACCAGGCTCCTCTGTCCATGGGATTTCGCAGGCAAGGATACTGGAGCGGGTTGCCATTTCCTTCTCCAGGGGTTCTTCCTGACCCAGGGATTGAATTTGTATCTCCTCCATTGGCAGGCATATTCTTTAACCACTGAGCTGTTTTGGAAGCCACAGGTAGAAATCGTGTATTGCCATGTTCTGTGCTTCGTCACTCAGTCGCGTCCAACTTTTTGTGACCCCGTGGGCTATAACCTACAGGCTCCTCTGTCCATGGGGATTCTCCAGGCAGGAATACTGGAGAGGGTTGCCATGCCCTCCAGGGGATCTTCCCAAATCAGAGGTTGAACCCAGGTCTTCCGCATTGTAGGTGGATTCTTTACCCTCTGAGCCACCAGGGAAGCCCAGAGTTAGGAATTAGTGGGAATTAAATCACTGGTAAACCCTTAGGTAGAATTCTGGCCAACAGTTCTTTAGGATTCTGTTCTTCCTCCCCCACTCTTGACACTGGACTTTGTGTGAAGAAATTTAGAAAAGGAAATTGACTTAAGATACCCCAGCTGTTGCTGTCCATCGTTGACTCTGTACCATCTCTGGTACCCAGTGCCTGTGATCCACGCCGTGCTGTGCCAAGAGGAAATGGGGCTGTTTAGTTATTTCTGATGCTCGGTTGACTCACCCTGCCAAGGAGGGAAGCTCTGAGGTGGGTCAGCTGCGGTCACTGCAGCAAGGGCTTGTTGACCACAGGGAGCATTCCACAGCTGCTGATGTAATTGAAGGTGTTTGGGGGCCAGCCCTCTCTCAGCTTCAAATGGGCCAATCAGAAGACTTCGCACTCTGTTTATCAGCTGTTTAAGTGAGTTCTGTGAAGACGGGATTAAGTCCCTGTTTAGGTTTGTATCTGAGAACTCTGTTCTCAGAAATTGCTATCTTCTTATAAATTGCAATATTATAGAAAGGTTTTGTGGCAGCCTGGATGGGAGAGTTTAGAGGAGAATGGATACATGTATATGTATGACTGAGTCCCTTTGCTCTCGACTTGAAATGATCACAACACTCTTAATTGGCTGTATTCCAATATACAGTAAAAATTTTTAAAAATATATAATGACCAAAGTAGGGATGGCATTTATCCATTCCTTGGTACCTGTTTGATTTGTTAGTCTGTGAAATGCAATTCTCTAACCAAGGTGATAATTCTCTTTGTAAAACACTCTTGCTCTGCCTGAAAATTCTGGCTAATAAAATGCTTCTCATAAATCACATACTGAGTTTTTAAGAAATTGCAGCTGCTTGTAAAGTCTGACAATTTGCAGGAAATGTTCATGGAATATCCCATAGGTCTCAAAGTGTAGTCTGGGGGTGGGCAAAGCCACCTTTCTAACAATCCCTCTAGTTCAAGAGTCCCCAGCCTCTGGGATCCAGTGCCTGATGATCTGAGATGGAGCTGATGTAATAATAATAGAAATAAAGCACACAATGAATGTAGTGTGCTTGAATCATCCCAAAACTACCCCCGTGTCTGGTCCAAGGAAAAACTGTCTTCCATGAAACCTGTCCCGGGTGACAAAAAGCCTAGGGACCGCTGCAGTTGATTTGGACCCAAGCTAAAGTTTGAGAACCAACAACAGTGTAGTTTTACATGTGGAGCTCCAGTCTGTTGACGATTGAGCTTCTAGAAGAAACAATGCTTTATATCCTTGGCAAGGTAAAGGATGATTTTTTTACATAATCATTTGATAATGAGATACTTTTGAAATTAAAGTATATCCTCATGATAAAACACATTCTTTTCAAGGTTGGGCCTGGGCATGCATCTTTGGCTCTTCTGTCCTTTTATTTCCAATTATTTGGTTTGGGGCATTGACACACCTTTTCTTCCTTCTCATCTCTTACTTATATCATAGTGTTTCTTTTAGCCCCTGTAATTCAAGATACTGATCAGCCTATTCTACGATATAAAAATATACAGACTGCATCTAAAATCATGATTCAGAGTAATCCAGTATTTCCCAGTGTTAAAGAATCTACCTTCTAGTGCAGGAGACACAAGAGATGCAGGTTCAATCCCTGGGTCAGGAAGATCCCCTGGAGTAAGAAATGGCAACCCACTCCAGTGTTCTTGCCTGGAAAATTCCATGGACAGAGGAGGCTGCAGTCTATGGTGTTAACAGAAAGTCAGACACAACTGAGCGACCGTGTGTGTACATAACGACATCACAGTCTTTTCCTCCAGTCTACATAAAATTGTGAAGACTTTATTGCTTGCCAAGAAGTCAGCACTAATGCTAAAGAAAGCCTTCCTTTTCCTTCCCATGAACCAAATAAGCAAAGCAAACAAACCTGAGTTTGCTTTTTGACTCTCTGAATTCTGTTTTGTGTTTGTGATTGATAACTATTGAATAACCGATACTGTATAGCTCTATCCACTGGAAACTATCTGCTGACAGATTATTTGTGAAATTGAGAAGATATTTTATAAATTATTTTAATCCTTTGGTTTCATGCTATGTTTTGATCCTAGCATATGTGAATATTTATGTGTACTTTATATATAATTTGTTGTTTTCCAAAAGTATTTAAAAATTTTCCTGTGGAAAATTTAAATTTCACCTGGCTTCAGCAATTGGCTATATTTCAGTGATCTGCTCAGCACACTCCCACAACACACACACATTTTTGTTTTCTGTGGTATTTTACAGCAAGTCCCAAGCATCATGGGCTTCTCTGGTAGCACAGTGGTAAAGAATTCCCCTGCCAAGGCAGGAGATGTGGGTTCAATCCCTCGGTTGGGAAGATCCCCTGCAGAAGGAAATGGCAACTCACTCCAGTCCATGGGGTCGCAAAGAGTTGGAAACAACTGAGCTAGAAGCAACAACAACATCGTATCATTTTATTTGTAAATACTTCTGCCCATAGGTTCCTAAAACTATTTGATATAATTCAGACAGTATAGACAAGGTAAAAGCCACCAGATAATACTATGTTTTAATATTAATTTATACCATCATTGTAAAATACATTAAAGTCCTTGTAAGTTGAGACCTCTCTCACTTCAGGAGAAGATAAGTTCCTTAGGGAGCCCCTTTGTTTATAGAACAACTGGGTATTTTTGTTTCATCTAAAGTCCTAGTGACAGCCATTACTCCTATCCACTAAACAAACAGAAATCGCATCTCTCTTCTGTGTTTTTAACTTATCCCCAGGATGGGTGACTAGAATATTTTTACGTTATTTCTAAGTATTTTTTTTTAACTTTGACATATTATTTGAATTTTAGAAATATATACTCTTTTCTTTTTTATTCTATCTAGAGTTTTCAAATGAGCTATTGTAACTGCCCTAATTTGTCTGGTTTTGATGTCTTGATTTCTGCCGTCAGCCTCTGCATGGTTCTCTCATTACCAGCAGGGAGGGGGTCCTGCTGGGAGAGTTTTCTTGTCATGATGAGGAACCTCTCTCACCCCAACCCATCCTGTTAATTTGTCCCGTGGCAGTGAAAATTATTGGAGTGTGATTTTTCTATTTAAAAAATATATATATAATTGACTTATACTAATTTCAGGTAAACAACATAATGATTAAATATATGTGCAAACTGGGAAGTGATCATCACAATAAATTGAGTTAACGTCTATCATCATACATAGTTACAGAATCCTACTCCTATTTATAGTATTTTTAGTCCATGTGGGCTTCCCTGGTGGCTAAAGGTGGTAAAGAATCTGCCAGCAGTGCAGAAGACTTGGGTTCAATCCCCGGGTTGGAAAGAGCCTTTGGAGTGGGGAATGACTGCCCACTCCAGTGTTCTTGCCTGGAAAATCCCAGTGGACAGAGAAGCCTGGTGGGACACAGGACTCACAGAGCTGGACACGACTGAGCGACTGATGCAACACACTTAGTCCGTGTACAGGGCATGGCTTTTCACTTGGACTTCAAAGAAAAGGCAACGTAACCAATTCTTTCAAACAAAAATATAGATTGGGTAGGACCTCAATTTATAAAAGAGGTTTAAAAATTTTTTGCTTTCATTGAAAACTTAAAAACTTTTTAAAATTTGGCTTCCTTTCAAATACTGAAAAACCTCTAAGGTACTCTAAGGTACCTGAGAGCACAGTTTGAAAACCAGTTGTCTAAGGGGGCCAGTGTGTGGCTTCTCTGTGAAAGGGGCTTGCTAATCTTTTACAGATCTAGAAGCAGAAGACAGGTTTGGCTTGGAGTCAGGGCCAAGACACGATCCGAGCTTAGAAACCTGCTTTGTTTTTTGGGAAAACAACGAGCCTGTGTTCTGGTTACAGTGTCTGCTTTGTAAGTTACCTAAAGCTTAGACACAGGGAAGTGATCAGCACAGATTTCTACAATAATGTTGCTGAAAAAAAAAATAGATTATGTAGACAGGGGTCAATAAGCTATTCTTTAAAACTCCACAGTTTGAAAATCGTTTATGAGTCGAATTGCTGTAGATGCCAAAGATGAAACGAAGGTCTAGTTCTGTCTTAAATTCAAATTTTAGTTTTTCTAAGGAAATAAAACAGTGCAGTAATTTACTAAGAGCCTACATAAGCTTGTACCCATTTTAAAAATAACATCATCAAATTATTTATTTTTTTAAAGATTTATCATGACTGTCTGGTGATTACATTTGTATGTAGTAGAGTGTGTGTGTGTGTGATGTGGTAGGGAGGGATTGTGCAAAGTGAGACGGTGTGGAATGTGGTATATATGTGGGTGTGGTATGTCGGAGCGTTGTGTGGGGTGTGTGTGTGTGCAGGGCTGTGTGTGGCCATGTGTGATGGGGTAGGGAGGTTGTGTTTGAGGTGTGGGAGTGGTATGTGGAGGTTGTGAGGGAGGTTTATATATCTGTGTGAACACATGTTTGTGTGTATGTGTGTGTAGTGTTATTGAGAGGCAATGGGGTGCGGTATGAGAGGATGACAAATGTATATGTGACAAAACTATTTCTAACAGACAGTTCCATGTATGCAAAACACCCCCAGTGTGGTGAAGCTGGGGAGATGGAGGTCTGAGGTAAGGAAGTGAAAGAAAGTGAAAGTGAAGGAGCTCAGTCATGTCCAACTCTTTGTGACCCCGTGGACTGTAGCCTACCAGGCTCCTCCATCCATGGGATTCTCCAGCAAGAATACTGGAGTGGGTTTCCATTTCCTTCTCCAGGGGATCTTCCCAACCCAGGGATTGAACCCAGGTCTCCTGCACTGCAGGCAGATGCTTTAACCTAGTGAAGTCACTCAGTCGTGCCCGACTCTTTACGACCCCATAGACAGTAGCCTGCACCAAGCTCCTCCGTCCATGGGATTTTCCAGGCAAGAGTACTGGAGTAGGTTGCCATTTCTTTTTCCAGGGAATCTTCCAGACCTAGGGATCGAACCCAGGTCTCCCTCATTGTAAGCAGACACTTTACCATCTGAGCCACCAGAGGGAAAGGCAAATACAGCTCTTAGAATTCCAGTATCTTCCATGTGAGGCTTTCATTTACCCTCTGTTAGGGACTCCCCATGCAGCAAATGAAAATATTTACTTAAGGATGAGTTTGAGATAATAGCGCAAGTGTGTTCACTTCTCTAACTAGTTTGCATTTTCCTGATATATGAATGTGTGTACTGTGCTCAGTCGTGTCTGACTCTTTGTGACCCCGTGGACTGTAGCCCCCCAGGCTCCTCTGTCTGTGGAGATTCTCCAGGCAAGAATACTGGAGTGGGTTGCCATGCCCTCCTCCAGGGGATCTTCCCAACCCACCCATCAAAACTGCGTCTCTTGCTTCTCCTGCATTGCAGGCAGATTCTTTACTGATGAGCCGCCAGGGAAGCTGGGATACATGAATAGGGAAATTTAAAATATGAGAATTTATGATAGTTGAAATGAAGTAGGTCTATGTTAAATAAATGGATTGAATTTGCATTAAATTAGCCAAAGAACTCTTCTGAATTTTGCTTATTTTTTCATGGTTCTATGATTACTAGTTAGGAAGTTGTATACAGTTAAATGATTTATATTGATACATACTTGAATGTCCTAAGTTGTGAAAATTATGTATGTAGCATGCTGTTTTCAGTCTCTGGAAGCTCTCTGATAGATGGGGAAGGTGTTGAATTCCTGGGTGAGAAACTCTGAGGCTACTCTAGAGGTAATCATCCATATTTGCCAGCTTTACCTTCTTGATAAGTTAAGAATTTAAGAAGGTAATTCTAATCCTGGCTTTGTCTTCGTCTTACTATCTGATTATGCACAGAGCATAATTATAATAAGGGATAATATCACTTGCTCCCTCTTCACTAGCAATAGTGTGAGTGCAAAACTCTATGGGCACTCATATATACATACAGGTGATGAAAGGTTAAAGTGGTGGACCATTTTGAAGGAGAATCTCAGTTGTGTCTGACTCTGCAACCCTATGGACTGTAGACCTCTAGGCTCCTCTGTCCATGGGGTTTTCCAGGCAAGAATACTGGAGTGGGTTGCCATTTCCTCCTCCAGGGGATCTTTCTGACCCAGGGATTGAAACAGCATCTCCTGCATTGAGCAGCAGATTCTTTACCACTGAGCCACCTGGGAAGGCCCTACTGAATATGGAATGGTAAAAATTGTATTTTTAATCTTCCTGACCCCTTAGATATTTGGAGACATTTAAGTTATAAGAAATAGCAAATATTTTTACTCCAGGAAAATGGTCAGCAGTGTTTTGGGAGAGAAATATTTGTATATCTTGTGTTAAAAACACGATAGTCTCATTCTGAATTTTATTTATTCACAATAGATTTTTACAAAGTAATCATGGAAAATTATTATCAGTGTTCTTGGGTCAGGGGACAGGAACTGAAGGGAAGAAATGAGGGACTCTGTATTTTCCACTAGAATCACACTTAGAAAATTGCTATGAAAAACTTTTATATTTCCTGTTAACTGCTAAGGGTTGAAAACTTCCATAGGAAGAATTTCAAGAATTGGTGAATATTTTTTTTTTAATTTTGCTTTTAGGAAATGACCTTCTTGTTCATTTAAAATGTGTTGCTTGATTACCTATTAATTAAATTAATTATGTGCTCTTTTAATTGGTTTGCAGCTATCTTTTCACAGATATTAATAATAGTGATGGTTTCATATTTGTTATTCTCAGTAACTATCTTTAAGAGTGTATGTTAGAATGATGCTTTTAAGAATACATAAAATATGCACTGGATACTGAAGCAAAATATAGAAATAATTGTAGACAGGCAAACATTGCTTTTCCTCTAAATGCTGTGCTGCGTTAGCACCTTTGGAAAATTCTGGCAAAGGGATTCCAGCATCATCGAGGTCAGTGTAAAATATGGAATGTTATTTTATTAGATGTCTGAAATTGAAGTGGTTAATCAAGTTAAAGTTCTAGATCAGAGCCAGGAAGAGAGATTTATTATCTAGTCATCCAAAACAGATCTCTATTTTGATGGAGGGAAGCTTTCTTACTCTTGATTTGATATTGAAAGGGTTTGATATTGAAAGGGGAGGGTTTTCCTTTATTCTAATTTTTTAAAATTAATTATTTATTTATCTACTAACAGCTATGCTGGGTCTTTTTTTTTTTTTTTTTTTCTGGGTCTTCTTGTTATGCGGGCTTTATCTTGAGTTGTGGTGAGCTGGGACTACTCTAGTTGGCAGTGGTTTCTCTTGTTGAGCATGGCCTCTGAGGTGCACGGGATTCAGTAGTTGCGACTTCTGGGCTCGGGAGCGTAGGCTCAATTATCAGGCTAAGTTGCTCTGTGGCGTGTGGAATCTTCCTGGACGAGGGATCGAACCTGTGTCTCGTGCATTGGCAGGCGAATTCTTCACCACTGAGCCACCAGGGAAGCTTATTCTCATTGTTAATCAGTTAACAGCCAAAAAGATGCAGGAACAAGATTGTGCACCTAATCCATAGCCTAGTGATTCATCTCCGTGCTCATTGTAATGAACAGTTAAGACATTAAAACATAGTCTGGATCTGGCATCACGCAAATATAGGCTAGTCCTAAAATCAAGATGTTGACCACTATGTTAATAAAAATTGCATATATGATGTTAATAGTTTCCTTCTGATTACTCAGGAATTATCAGATTTTTAGTCTTTGACATTGTTTCAGCAGCAATGTATATATAGTGAACTTCTAGTATAGGATATATGAGCTAGAAGACTACTTACCATTCAGTGAAAGTGAAGTTGCTCAGTCAGGTCTGACTCTTTGTGACCCATGGACTGTAGACACCAGGCTTCTCCATCCATGGGATTTTCCAGGCAAGAATACTGGAGTGGGTTGCCATTTCCTTCTCCAGGAGATCTTCCCAACCCAGGGATTGAACCTGGGTCTTCCGCATTGTAGGTAGACACTTTACCATCTGAGCCACCAGGGAATTTTTTAGCTTTCTCATATCAGATCAAGTTCGTTCTTCATTCATTTTGACCTTTGGGATTTTTGCACTTAGAATTTACACAGGCATCAAGGAGAATTCTGTTGTGAGTCAGCACAGAGTATTTTCCTTAGATATGACTTTAAAACTCTAAATACTATGTAAGTAACTTTAAAAAAAAAAAAAGTTGAAATAACCAAATATGTGTATGTTCTTTGTTCATGGTGGCACTATATCAGCAGATTCAGGAGTTAGAGATAAAATGTACACTGTGGATGCTAAAAAAATAGCCAGGTAATAAGGCAGATAATCGTGCACTGCATAGTGGAAGTGCAAAGTCCTCGGGTAATTCAGGAGTAGGAGAGGTTATTTCCTAATGTAGGGGAGAACTAAAATTAATTTCTTAAATAAGAGTGACTTTTACATCTTGGACTGTAAAAGTCTTAATTCATTCCACATGAGTCCCTGTTCCCTTTGTAGATTTTGATTCTAAAGAGCTTTAGTTTGCCAAATGAGCTAATCAGTACAAGGTACAGATTTAATTATAAGGCTGAGTTCAAATCAGAATTCAGACACATGACTTATATATTATCAGTTTAATTTCCCCTTAAAGCGAATTATGTCTGAAAGTGAAAGTTACTCATTCAGTTGTATCCTACTTTTTATGACCCCATGGACTGTAGCCCACCGAGGCTCCTCTGTCCATGGAATTCTCCAGGCAAGAATACTGGAGTGGGTTGCCATTTCCTCCTCCAGGGGATCTTCCCAACCCAGGGATTGAACCCAGGTTTCCCACATTGCAGGCAGACCCTTTACTGCCTGAGCCACCAGGGAAGCCACACGTTAGAGCTGGTGAACCTTAAATGCCATATAAGAGTATATATGCCTTCTTACCACAGTAGGGCTGTTTATCTTGAGTTGGTTTGTTTTTAATTGTCCCTATTTGCAAGGTTAATCCTTTATTTATGGGCAAAGCTCGATCTATCAGTTATCATCTAAAGTTCAGATTGGCAGCTTGGATTTTTTTTTTTTTTTTTTTTTTGTAGCGTTTAATCTAAGGAGTCTGTTGTAATATTCCATGTTTTAGAAAATAAGATCCGAGTGGAAAAATAAACTATGACCATCTCTTGTGAAGTAGATACCCATCTGTATAAATTTAAAAATGATAAACTTCATGGTTTATCATTCTGAAGGTTTGAGATTGCAGACTTTCAACCATACTGTGTTATATATAACATTTATATTATACAGTTATCACTTATGAGAACAGTTAGTTGAATTTCTGGGGTGAATTAGGTATTATTTCAAGTCAGTTGTCAATAAACTAAGATCTATAATTCAGAGGAGTTTATTACGACTGGGTGTTTTACTGAGTAGCTTATTTTGGCTCTCAAATGTTGTCCATCAATGCTGAAATTTTACGTTATGCGTTAGACACTTTCTTACTATTTAAACATGCCTCCATTACAGTTGATGCTTCTGTAAGAGTTTAATAATCTTTATTTTGACTTAGGGAAAGGAGCCAACAAATATTTTGATTAACTGGCTGAATATGTTTTTCTAGACTCAATTGTTTTTAAAGAAAAAAAAAGTTCATGGAACCACTGTAAACTGTAAAATTTAGGTTACATTTTGCTAGACAGCCATGAGCATTTTATTTTATGGGCATTTTCACTACTTTATTGATAACATAAATTTATATTGCTGAAGAATGGGTATACTCAAAGGAAAATAACANCTAGACTCAATTGTTTTTAAAGAAAAAAAAAGTTCATGGAACCACTGTAAACTGTAAAATTTAGGTTACATTTTGCTAGACAGCCATGAGCATTTTATTTTATGGGCATTTTCACTACTTTATTGATAACATAAATTTATATTGCTGAAGAATGGGTATACTCAAAGGAAAATAACAAAATTTATTCTTAGTAGTGAACTTCCATCAAAAGTTAGTGTTGACTGTTAAGATTAAAAAAAAAATTTCCTGCTTTGTTCTTTTCTGTAGTGGTGAGGGAGGTAGGAAGGAGACTTATAACTGATAAAAATACAAATTGCTAAATAGAAGTAAAGTCTTTGTTTGGGTGTTAGATTCTTTACCATTTCAGCCACGAGGGAAGTCCTGTAGATTCACATATTTGTGCTATCCAGAGCTGACACATTTAGAAATAGGAATTTGCCTTTGTTCATCATCATAATCAGGGCTTCCTTATTAGCTCATTGGGTAAAAAATTCGCCTGCCAATATAGAAAAAATAGAAGATGCAGTTTTGATCCCTGGATCAGGAAGAGCCCCTGGAGAAGGGAATGGCAGGCCACTCCAGTATTCTTGCCTGGAAAATCCCATGAACACAGGAGTCTGGTGGGCCACAATCCATAGGGTCACAGAGAGTGGGATATGACTGAGCAGCTATGTACATAATCATAATCAAACAGTTGAATCATTTCTAAGTATTTTTAATGTTGCAGAATGTCTTACAGAAATTCTGAATAACCAAAACAACTTTTCTGGAGGATTTTATGAATTTTATAAATATGAGCTACTCGCTACTCGGAGCCTATGCCTAAAATTCAAAGACAATTGTTAGTTGGTATGCTCTTCAGCCAGAAGCCGCTATTAGCATGGACCAGCATATTTCCTTATGAAGATAGTCCATGTTCTTTTCTATAGAGAATTGCTTCTCCCTTGAAAAGCTATGCATTTGCTATCCAGAGAAACACTGAGAAACTTGGCAATCTTCAAACAGAAATTTAAGACAAGAAAAGTTTGTAGGTGGTATAAAACTTTGGACTAAATGTAATCTGTGACAACCTATAAGGGCCTAATTGTACTATTTATGTTTTTAAAATGACAATACAAATGCTGGTGTCTTAAACATTAATTGCATAATGCTTTTTGTCTAGTTTTGTGAATACAGCCTTCGTATGAATTATGTGGATTCAAAATGCAAAAGTAGGAAGTCAAGAAACACCTGGAGTAACAGGCAAATTTGGCCTTGGAGTACAGAATGAAGCAGGGCAAAGGCTAATAGAGTTCTGCCAAGAGAACTCACTGATCATAGCAAACATCCTCTTCCAAAACACAAGACTCTACACATGGACATCACCAGATNACTGACTGAACTGACTCAGATATGCAGATGACACCACCCTTAAGACAGAAAATGAAGAGGAACTGAAAAGCCTCTTGATGAAAGTGAAAGAGGAGAGTGAAAAAGTTGTCTTAAATTTCAACATTCAGAAAACTAAGATCATGGCATCCAGTCCCATCACTTCATGGCAAATAGACAGGGAAACAGGGGCTGACTTTATTTTTTTCTGCTCCAAAATCACTGCAGATGGTGACTACAGCCATGAAATTAAGACACTTACTCCTTGGAAGGAAAGTTATGACCAACCTAGACAGCACATTAAAAAGCAGAGACATTACTTTGTCAACAAAGGTCTGTCTAGTCAAGGCCATGGTTTTTCCAATGGTCATGTATGGATGTGAGAGTTGGNACATTCAGAAAACTAAGATCATGGCATCCAGTCCCATCACTTCATGGCAAATAGACAGGCAAACAGGGGCTGACTTTATTTTTTTCTGCTCCAAAATCACTGCAGATGGTGACTACAGCCATGAAATTAAGACACTTACTCCTTGGAAGGAAAGTTATGACCAACCTAGACAGCACATTAAAAAGCAGAGACATTACTTTGTCAACAAAGGTCTGTCTAGTCAAGGCCATGGTTTTTCCAATGGTCATGTATGGATGTGAGAGTTGGACTATAAAGAAAGCTGAGCGCCAAAGAATTTATGCTTTTGAACTATGATGCTGGATAAGACTCTTGAGAGTTCCTTGGACTACAAGGAGTTCCAACCAGTCCATCCAAAAGGAGATCAGTCCTGGGTGTTCATTGGAAGGACTGATGTTGAAGCTGAAATGCAATACTTTGGCCACCTGATGCGAAGAGCTGACTCATTTGAAGAGACCCTGATGCTGGGAAAGATTGAGGGCAGGAGGAGAAGGGGACGACAGATGATGAGATGGTTGCATGGCATCACCGACTCGATGGACATGGGTTTGGGTGGACTCCGGGAGTTGGTGATGGACAGGGAGGCCTGGCGTGCTGTGGTTCATGGGGTTGCAGAGTTGGACACAACTGATGAACTGAACTGAACTGATGAGTTATATTCTATGCGTTTTTGATTGGATACATAAGTAGTTTGGCTTCTGTGTGATATTGAAGCCTTTTATCTTCTTTATAGTGAAACTGGAGTGGGTTGCCATGCCCTTCTCCAGCGGATCTTCCCAAACCAGGGATCAAACCCTGGTCTCCTACATTGCAGGCAGATTCTTTACTGTTTGAGCCACCAGGGAAGCCCATGAATACTGGAGTGGGTAGCCTATCCCTACTCCAGGGGATCTTCCCTACCCAGGAATTGAACAGGGGTTTCCTGCATTGCAGGTAGATTCTTTACCAGCTGAACTACCAAGGAAGCCCATAGTGAAAATTAACACAACTTTTTCATGTTATAATTGTAGAAACCATTTAAGAAATAGTGAAGTTCTGGGTATAATGTTAATTACCCTTTACTTGTCCAGTGCTTTTTACTCATCACCGTTAATGAGCTCCCCAGTATCACAAAACACATGTTTAAACATCTGTGAAAAAAATAAGATCTTCCTTATTTAGGAGCTTGGCTGACCTCTCTCTGACTTGTGTAAAAATGGGAAAGTCAGAAAGAATCTGTATTCTCTATTGTGACATCACTAGTAAGTCTCATGCAGTGTATTGTGGAAACGAAAACACTAATTCTTTCTCTTCTGGGTTTATGCTTCAGTTCAGAGGTATGATATCCATGTCTTCTGCCTTTTCTTTTTTTAGTCCTTATTCACCCATTCTTTTTACTTAGCATCGTTTTAATGAATTTTAGAAATGCGATATTGGAATCCCAGGATATGATTTAAGTGCATGCACCTATCATCAACCCTCTCACATTTATTTCACTAAATGAAAATCTAACTTCAAAATTTTATTGGAATATAACTGCCTTATAGTCCTATGTTAGCTTCTACTGTAGTGCAGAGTGAATCAGCCATATATGTACATATATCCCCTATTTTTTGTATTTCCTTCCCATGTAGCTGCCATGATGCATTGAGTAGAGTTTCCTATGCTGTACAGTAGGTTCTCAGTAGTTTTTTGTTTTATACATAGTACCAGTAGTGTATGTACATAAATCCCAGTCTTCCAGCTCATACCACATTTGTCTCTATTTCTTTTTGGCAAGTAGCTTCATCTGTTCCATTTTTCTAGATTCCACATATATGCATTAATATATGATATTTGTAAGTCAAAATCTAACTTAAGAAACCTCAATTCAGTTTACCTATATAGTTTATTGGACTTTATAAAGTTTTTGATTCTCATTTTCTTGCATGTTTCTGAATGCTTATGATCGGCTTTTGAAGTATTTGGGGCATGTGTGCACACATCTTTCCTGTCATCCTTTTTCTTGCTTTGCATTCTATATGGCATATCGTTATGTTTCTTAGAGCCAAATAGGATGCTTAATAATGAGTTCTGTGGTCAACTGGTAAAACTCTCTGCTCTCATTCCCTCCAAGACTTCTTTTCGGTTTTATTTATCAACATTTTGTCTTACTTAAAATGACTTGCTTAAATTTTGCTTGATCATCCATTGCAAATCTCTTACAGTGTTTTTCAAGCTCTTCCAAATATGTTAAATGTGCCAGGTGGAAGGTTTTGTGGCCAAATATGTTTGCAAAACCTTGGTGTAGAAAAAGTTGAACTAGCTTCATTATTACAGGATTTTCTCCAAGTCTCCAATATCCATCTTGAAGGTTCCACTTCTCATATGCGTTTAACAATGAAATTCCCCCTCCAGTAGGAAATAACTAAATGTCTTGAGAACACGGAGAAATTAATTGAGACATATATAAATACTTTGAAAAACGTGTGTTGAACTCTACCAGGCCATTTTGAGTATACACTATTAGTGAGATATGTGTATATATTAATATGTACGTGTGCATGCTTGCATACTCAGTCACTCTTTGCAGCCCTCTGGACTGTAGACCGCCAGGCTCTTCTGTTCATGGAATTTTCCAGGCAAGAGTACTGGAGTGGGTTGCCATTTCCTACTTCAGGGGATCTTCATAACCCAGGGACCAAACCCATATCTCTTGTGTGTCCTGCATTGGTAGGCAAATTCTTTACTACTGAGCCGCCTGGAAAGTCCTATATATATACATATGGCTCAGATGGTAAAGCATCTGCCTACAACGCGGGAGACCTGGGTTTGATCCCTGGGTTGGGAAGATCTCCTGGAGAAGGAAATGGCAACCCACTCCAGTATTCTTGCCTGGAAAATCCCACGGATGGAGGAACCTGGTAGGCTACAGTCCATGGGGTCTCAAAGAGTCGGACATGACTGAGTGACTTACCTTACACACAGATATATTTAACAATTTATTGGTATGAGTTTGCAACAAAAACTGTCTTAATGTAAAATAAACTTCCTATTAAAATGAATTTAATACTGTGGCTAAATAAACAGGCTGAAAAATTCTTAACACCTTGAAAATTGGCACAGCTCTTTCACCCTGATAAGAATTGTTGTGATAGTATGCTTAGTAGACTTCATGAAACGTATATTAGACATTTTGAAAAGAGCTAAAGTAATCGTTAACCTGCCTGAATTAAATATCTTAGATGGTTTGAAAATACTGTTGGGACCTGGTGAGTCAGACCTGCCACACTGAGCTTGTAGGTCATAGCTGTGTATGAGGACACACGGGTGTTGTCGTAACTGGTTTTGTCTCTTAGAAACAGCTTGGCAGGCAGACATCTTGCAGATAAATGAGGAAAGATTGTCTGTTTCAAGTGGCATAAGGCATTCTTTTCCAGTGTGTCATATCTGGTTATACAGTCAGCATTTTCTTGAGAGCGGAAAATCCCCTCTCAGAATTCTTGAATAAACAGCAGACATCTTTGTGGAGATAACTCTCAGGAGATTTTAAGGACTAGAAATGTATTCATTCAGTCTCTTCAGATATGTCCAGAAGCTTCTCATACTGGAATTCCTTCCTTTTTTTTTTTCTTACTAGAAACAAGCTGAGTCACTGTGTTTCACTCTTAAATTGCTTACCATCCACTTTATGTATATTATTAAATTCAATCCTCATAATAACCTGTGAGGTCAGGTGTTAACATATCCACTTTAGAGATAAAGGAAATCAAGAGTTAAAGCTAACAAGTGCCCCCCAAACAGAAGTTACATGCTAGACACAGCCTGTTTTCCTTTTGATTCCAAGGTTTTTATGGTAACTTCAGGGGTGGGTTCCCTCAGCCAGTCCCTTCTACAGGCACCCTGAACCGGTAAGTCGACTGAAGTCTCTAAGAGCTCTTTTAGAAAGTGATGGATTAAACCAGGTTCATAGTTGCAAGTACAGGACATAAAGAAATTTCTGGGAACAGGCAATTTTTAGTCATGACTTGTCATACAGTTACTGATGTATGTAACTTGTTAGTGTATGCTTGTTATTCCAGTAGAGTTAATTACTTATTTAAAGGTATGCCAGTGGTTTAGCCCTCTCTCTCTTTGCCCAGCTCATTCACTATGAAGTGATTGGATTGTATTAGAAAGTCTACTCAAGGAGAGGTGATCTGGCTGGATTCCTTAAGTCCTGAAACCCTAGTTATAAGGGTGTGGTCCTACTTCCACATGAATTTTGCTCAGATGTAGTTACCACCCGTGTGTGTGTATAGGTTGAATAATTACCCCTAACTTCTTAATTTAGAGATTAATGTAATAGACAAATAAGGAGTTAATAAAGTTAATTTTTTAGTATTTATACAAAATAATTATGGCTTATTCTTGAGTAGAATGGTTACTCTGCTTACTGTGAATTCCTTTTGATCTCCCAAGTACCTTAAAAAATGTATATGTGTATATATAGGGCTTCCCTAATGCCTCAGTTGGTAAAGAATCTGCCTGCAAAGCAGGAGACCCGGGTTTGATCCCTGGGTTGGGAAGATCCCGTGGGATCTTAGAGAAGGAATTGGCAACCCACTCCAGTACTCTTACCTGGAGAATTCCATGGACAGAGCAGCTGGGCAGGCTACAGTCTATGGAATCGCAAAGGGTCAGATGCGACTGTGCGACTTTTACTTTCACTTTCATGTGTGTGTATATGGGGGACTGTCCTGTGCCTGTAGGATGTTTAGAAACATCCCTCCCCTCTACCTACCAACAGTACCACCCCAGTTGTGACAACCAGCTTTCCCAACATCCTTGAGCGTCCTCCACTGGAATCAATACATGGGGCTCAAAAAGCAAGATGGCTTATGATCCGTGTAGATAACAAGCTTTCTATGATGGAGAACAGCTGAATAACATGGGCAAGACTGGTGCCAGGGTAAAGCACTTCTTTACTGAAGACTGGCCATGCTTTATAAAAGAAGCAGATGCTTGTGGATATTTGAGAGTTCACTCTCATTAGGCCAGAAGAGTTTAGTGTTACATGTACACCAGCATAATTCCCTCTTTAGAAAAATGCTATGCCTGTAAAACATTTGAACAAATCTGAAAAGGTGCTTCCATTCCAGTTATTAAGATTCTTATTTCTTAGAATTATATACCGTGTGTGTGTGTATGAGAGAGAGAGAGAGAGATCACAGCTGTGTGCCTCTCGGTTTGAACAAATTTGTTTAAAAAGTCTTGCCCCACGTAAGCAGCCCATACTTAGTTTTTTGGTGGAACTTAAATCTTGCCAGCACAACACAATGCCTCTCTCCTTTAATGGCAAGATATAGATTATATTGCAAACTCTTTCTCTGTCTTAGGGCTTATTTTTCTGTAAACATGTCAGAAAGACATCTCTGTGGTTCAAGAGAATGGATTAGCAATGCAAGATTCTGGATACTTCTGTCCCCAGGTTACATAGGCACAGTGTTCCATGACGGAAGAGCAACCCTACACAGCTCCATTAAACATCTGTAGTTTTGACGATTAAAATTTCTTATCACTCAAGGCAAGGAAATTTTATGGTGGAGGGACCAGATTGAGTATAAGACCTCCTGGTGTGGTCTGGGGCGCACAGCTGTATGGCGGAATAGGTTGTTTTGTTAATAAATTGGGAAGGCCATGACCAGTGTGACTGTTGCTTTACTTCTTCCACCCCATGGGGAGGAACTCACATCCTCTAGCCTGAGGCCTGTTGTTGTTAGCTGGGAAGGCACTGCAGACTCATACCCTGCCACCGCCCATGTGCTCGCTCCTGAAATTGACCAGTCTTCAAGCTCCCCGGCCTCCACTGCCATGCTCTGTCCTCACTGCTTGTCCCTTGCTTCTGTGGTCTTGCCTGTGCCTGTCTCCTCTGTCCCTACATGCCAGGGCCCACTCTCCATGATGCATAGTAAGCACAGTGAAAGCTTTGGGTGGAAAGATTTCAGTGTTCATTTCTTTTCGAATCAGAAGGGAAAAAATGGCTATAATGATGAATATATACTCATGACTCAGCTTGAATGACTCATCTTTATGCCAACACAGTCCCCAAATGAAACTTTTTTGTAAAGATATTTTTCAAAGTCTTTATTGAATTTGCTCTTCTGTTTCATGCTTTGTCTTTTATCCTTGAGACCTGTGGGATCTTAGCTTTCTGGCCAGGGATCTAACCTGCATCCTCTGCATTGGAAGATGAAGTCTTAACCAGTGGACTGCCAGGGAAGTCCTCCCACATGTAACTTTTCTTAAAAATATATATATATTATTAATTGATGATAATTGACTTACAATGTTGTGTTGATTTCTGCCGTAAAGAGTATGAATCAGCCTTAAGTATATCTATATCCCCTCCATCTTGAACCTCCCTCCTCCCACTGAATGTAGCTTTTAATAAACTTTTTAGAGAGGAAGGGGCTCAAGGAAGATGTCACAAGCCCACGCATCCCCTTCATATAAGGATAGGATGCTGTTCTTGCTCTCTTTGAAGTGTGGCATTTGCTGCTCCCTGTGGCTTTGGAGATTGCTTACAAATTCAAGGTCGTTCAGACCCAACACTGTCCTCCTCCCTTTTATGCCTCCTCTCCCCAGCTCATCCTATGTAGATTTTCTGCACCAGTTTCTGGTTCTGCATACTCTGTGCAAACTCCATTCTCGTCTCTATGCAAATCTAACCTTAGTCAATGCTTAATCACACCAGCATCTTGTATTAGCAAGTGGATCCTCCTCGTTTTCATCCCCATCATTGCATGCTCATTGAAGTCAGCGGTGTTCAGATCACCCCTTTACTCCCAACCTTGAATGTATTTGGTTCCAGGGAAATGTTTATCTTAATATATGGCCTCAAGCCAGCACGTTCCTGAAACTTAACCCAGGAGTCCAACGACTCTGAAAGCTTGTCTGTTTGCAGTGGGAAGGGCAGTTGTGTGATAATCAAAAGCATATGCTATTTGGCCCGACTGTTCAACAAATAGTTTCTCTCTCTTCCCTGTTGTATTTTCAGGTGTATTTTTTTTTTACATGAGCCTTCACTTGAGGTATTACATTACACTGAAATCTCTGAGGATCTGTTCTGTGCCGCTGAGGGCTTTTAGCTGCAGAATTTTTTTTGTTTTTCAATAGTTGATTGAATGCTCTCTCGAAGGAGTCTGGCTGTCCACACTATTCATGCAATTCTTGGAGTCTAGTGAGATAATCTGATTTTTAAAATGCTGCCTGAATTGCAAAATCATGCTCCTTTCAGGAATGTGTTCTCAAAGAGTTAGAAAATTAACACTGAACATTGTGGAACCACCTCGCTTTGTGTGCCCTATTTTTTTCTCCCCCCCTAAAAGGAGTCTGAGGATCCTGAACAAGCTGAGTTGTAGCTGGCACGTGGGAGCTGGTAAAGGCAGGAGTGTGGGTTCTGCAGTTTCATTTCTCCACCTGAGGAATTCACTCTCCTGGTGCCACAAGAAAAAACAAAATCTCACAAGCATGGAAGTGGAATTACTGTTCCACGCCCTCACTGATAATCACACTTTCTATATTTGAATTTCTTATTGTTGCTGTTTTTCATGCCAGACATTCCTTAATGCTTTCCATAAATACTTATTGAATGCCTTTATATGGGGGGGAGAGAGAGAGAGAGAGAGGTGAATAGTTAAAGATCAAGGTGGATCTCCAGTAGACAGTGAAGTTCCTCATCTTGTTTGTATTTATGTTGAAAAAAAAAAGGAATGCTTATCCCACACTCTTGAATCATTCAGACATTATCTTTATCCCAACAGATAGTATTTATTATCTTTATCCCAATAGATAGTATTATGGCACCCCATAATACTATCACTGTTGCTTTCAGATTATCTCCATGTAGGTCATATCTGGACCCCTAAACAGCCCTCTGGGTTCTGTCTTCACTTAGAGGTAAAGAAACTAAGGCTTAAGTGTCTGTGTCCACTGAAACTAACATTAAATGTAAGTGGAAAAGTAAGACAGCAATGTGTGTTTGTTTGTTTGTTTTTCTTTTGACTCCTGGTTTTCTGTTGTTTCTGCAAAGATTTTGTTTTGTAGCTGAGAAAAGAGAAATCCACTGCTCCCTTTGTTCTGAATTATTTTCTCTTCCCGTTGAAGTGCTTTGGTGCCTTATTTAAGAAGGATAACCTACCCCTGCTCATCAAGCAAATAGCCTGAAACTTGAGCCTTGAGTATTTTTCAGTTATTTTTCAGGAAGAGAAATAATCTTAGTTTACACTAAAAATGATAAGTTAACAGAAAACACTTGGAACAATGAGCAAGAATGCTGTTTGAAAGTTATCTTAGGTTTTTTACATCAACTTAACATTCTCTCTGATTTCTGTTATGTTTGCAGAGCAGTTTTCTTCTGTGCCAGAAAGTCCCAGTAATGAAAGCACAGTGGTATGAAAGTGATAAGCAGACAGAAAAGGTAGATAGGTAAATATTATGCAACTTTGGTGAAACGACAGAAACCAAAGGATAAAATGTAAATATCCTTTGTGTTTATCCAAAATACTTCATGATTTTTGTTTCCTGAAATCATTCTATCAGTATTCTGAAAAGAGGGAGATAAAATTCTAGATATTTGATACTCTTCTCCCATATAATGTATTTATTTACATTCTGTCTTATTCCAACAGGGTGGCTTCTTATTCTCTGAACATAAATGTGAAAGTGTGTGCATTTGTGTGTATGTATGAAGAGAAGAGACCAGAGGTAAATAGTAAATATCTGAATTCCTCTGTCTCAGCTTGCTTTCACAGAGTAAATTCTTTTATTTCCTCTTCATCCTCTTCCTATTTACCTCATGGCCTGTAATGTGACTTGTGTTAAAGATTTTTCAGAAACTTTTTCATGACAGGTGTTAATTATCCACTTCCACTTAGGATTTTCCTCACACTCTTAGTTGAAGGTCACGGACTAATGGCAAGGACTGGTTGGTACCATCTTATAAAACAGAAGCCCCTGTTTTTATCGGGCCCATGCTGAAATATATAATAAGTACCTTAAATTTTGTGTGTATAACAGCATGCCAGCTATCTCAACTGCTCCACCCCAGGCTAGTGGGAAATCTGATGGAAATGACTTCCTAGAGGGTTTAGCAGGGCTCTGAGGTTCATATGAGTGCCCTTCATCCCTCTGTGAGCTGCTCTGAGATTTCTTGTTTGAAATGTGTTCAAAACTTTATTTTTTTTTAATTTATTTTTAACTGCAGGATAATTGCTTTACAATATATTATGTTGGTTTCTGCCATACATCAGTAGAAACCAGCCATAGGTATACACTTGTACCCTCCCTTTTGAACCTCCTTCCCACCTTCCCTGGGCTTTCCCGATGACTCAGAGGATAAAGAGTCTGCCTGCAATGTGGTAGATCTGGGTTCGATCCCTGGGTTGGGAAGATCCCCTGGAGAAGGAAATTGCAACCCACTCCAGTATTCTTGCCTGGAGAATCCCAAGGGACAGAGGAGCCTGGTGGGCTATAGTCCATAGTGTCGCAAAGAGTTGAACACTACTGAGCGACTTCACTTTCTTTCCTTCCCATCTCCCACCCCATCCTGCCCCTCTCAGTTATCACAAAGCCCCGGGTTTGTGTGTCCTGCATCATACAGCAAATTCCCACTGATGATCTGTTTCACATATGGCAGTGTATATGTTTTAGTGGTACTCTCAACAGTTTGTCCCATTCTCTTCTTACACTGCTGCTCTGAGATTTTATTATCCTTATCATTGAAGGATAACATTATATCTTAATGGAAAATGAGCATCTTTGTAAGGATCTTCAACCTTAGGAGTATTTTCATGCTATTTTAGTATTAGAATTTAAAGATACTAAGGGATATGGATAGTCTGAAATGTATTGGGTCCAGATATGGATACTGGCTCCCTCACTGCAGCCAAAGACTTGTTGTTCAGTTGCTCAGTCGTGTCCGACTTTTCGCAGCCCTGTAGACTGCAGCACGCCAGGCCTCCCTGTCCTTCACCCTCTCCTGGAGTTTGCTCAAACTCATGTCCATCGAGTCAGTGATGGCATCCAACCATCTCGTCTTTTGTCATCCCTTCTTCTCCTGCCTTCTATCTTTCCCAGCATCAGCGTCTTTTCCAGTGAGTTGTCTCTTTGCATCAGGTAGCCAAAGGATTGGAGCTTCAGCTTTAGCATCAGTCCTTCCAATGAATATTCAGAGTTGATTTCCTTTAGGATTGACTGGTTTGATCTCCTTGCAGTCCAAGGGACTCAAGAGTCTTCTCCAACACCACAGTACAAAAACATCAGTTCTTTGGCGCTCAGCCTTCTTTATGGAACAACTCTTACACCCATACATGACTACTGGAAAAACCATAGCTCTGACTAGAAGGACCTTTGTCAGCAAAGTATTGTCGCTGCTTTTTAATATGCTGTCTAGCTTTCTCATAGCTTTTCTTCCAAGGAGCAAGCATCTTTTAATTTCATGGCTGCAGTCACCATCTGCAGTGATTTTGGAGCCCAAGAAAATGAAATCTTTCATGGTTTCCCCATCTATTTGCCATGAAGTGATGGGACCAGATGCCATGATCTTCGTTTTCTGAATGTTGAGTTTTAAGCCAGCTTTTTCACTCTCCTCTTTCACTTTCATCAAGAAACTCTTTAGTTCCTCTTCACTTTCTGCCACAAGGGTGGTGTCATCTGCATATGTGAGGTTATTGATATTTCTCCCCACAATCTTGATTCTAGTTTGAGCTTTATCCATCCTGGCATTTTGCATGATGTAATTTTAATAAACAGGATGACAACATACAGCTGAAGACTAGGAATCTCATTAACCACCTCTCCCTGTTTTTGCCCTCATTGTCTCTCCACCTACGTTGGTTTCACAATGACTTGAAACTTGAAATCTAGTAGAGGCTATAAAGAATAATAGAGATGAATTTCTGGGCTGACAAAGAGCAGAGAAGTATGCTCTTTTCCCCCTTGTCCAAGTAGTATGGGTAACTCTTATGAATATATCCACTTCTGTACTCTCCATGTCTATGTACTGTACATGACCTTACTGTGCATGTTCTAATTAAATGATCTGGCTCCGTTTATAAATCGACTTCTTCTGGAAGCTTGTTTTCCGCTTATTTCCCTCCTGCCTCTTGCTCAAACACTGTTGTCTTCCCTGCTCCACCCAATAATCCCTGGGGCCTCTGTTTCTTCTATGCTTTACATTGTTGCAGTAAGTGAAAGAAATAAAAAGGAAAAAAAGAACTAACAAACTTCAAAAATTTGTCGTGCTCACTTCAGCAGTATGTTAAAACTTGTACCTTAAGCCTAAGTTTTGTCCCTTAAGCCTAAGTTTTATGCTCTTGAAAATTCATTGTAGTGCTATAGATAAGGTGCTGTTGACAAAACTCTGGTTTAGAGCTGCGTTAGATCGTGAGGCATATGATAATGAGTAAAAGATAAAGGCTCTGTGAATCTGCCAGGTTGATGAGTGAGGTGCCACAAATTGGTCACCATCCAGGGTCTCATATTAAGAGGA
Organism: Neotragus pygmaeus; assembly: GCA_006410875.1. NCBI lineage: Eukaryota > Metazoa > Chordata > Mammalia > Artiodactyla > Bovidae > Neotragus > Neotragus pygmaeus. The sequence continues at coordinate 454,303 of SJYV01006839.1, forward strand.
CTCACCTTAGGAATAGTCCTAACAATTTAGCTTGAAAATTCTGTAGGGATAGTGTAGCCCAAGGCAATAAAATCAGTTATATCTAGAGTTCATAACTGTTCCACTTACTTGGCTATGTCTGTATACTAAACTCAGGTGATACTGAGACTTTAACTTTGAGACTTGTTTGGTGCCAAGTGGTATGATCTCAATGTGAGGTATCAAATGACAGAAGTGCTTGCCACAGCATTCCAGAACTCCATGTGTCCCCATTTCTCACCCTGCCCTTTTCTCTGCACACACACCTGCCTCCTACAGCAGGGCCTGGGCTGTGTGTGGCAAGAACTCTCTCTGCTTGTGTTCTACGGCGTTCAGCAATCACAAAGTGGTTGGTGGAGTGTGTTCTTAGTGGCAGGAGTGTTTGGTGATGAAATTTGCATGTCCTTTCATGGAAGAAGTGTAATTAGAATGTTGTTATTGTTCAGTTGCGCAGTCGTGTGCAACTCTTTGTGACCCCATGGACTGCAGCACGCCAGACTTCCCTGTCCTTCACCATCTCCTGGAGCTTGCTCAAACTCATGTCCATCAAGTCGGTGACGCCATCCACCCATCTCATCCTCTGTTGTCCCCTTCTGTTTCTGCCTTCACTCTTTCTCCCCAGCATCAGGGTCTTTTCTAATGAGTTGGTTCTTTGCATCAGGTCACCCAACTAATGGAGCTGATGTTGTATTCACACAGCCACATATAAAACGTGAGTGGGAGCATCGTGTATTTAATAGCACTACACCATATTTATTAAAGGATTCCTTTCAAAAACATTGAGTGACACAGACATACAATACAAACGAGTGGTTGTTCCCATTGGGGAGAGGAAAAGGGGGAGAGCAACATAGGGGCTGGGCACAAACTATTATGTATAAAATAAGCTACAGGGATATGTGGTACAACATGGGCAATACAGTCAGTATTTTACCATTACTATAAATGGAGTACAACCTTTAAAAATTGTGACTCACTATATTGTACACCTATAACATATACAGCAACTATTTTTCAATTTAAAAAAGCCAATTAAGTTAAAATGCATTTATTTTCTTTTTAAGGCCAGTGCATTTAAGCAAAACCCTATCATCAAAATCTCAGTTGGAACACTAAAATTTTGGCTGGGAAAATTTCATAAAATATATAAAATTTACAATCACAGGGTAGATTTGCATATCCAAGTTTTTCTAAATTTGCTTTAAATTTTTTCAATAATAGGATTGAGTAATCGGTTTTTCAATTTAAATTTATGTTAATTACAGTGAACTCAAACGAACAGTTCAGTTCCTCCATTGAAGCAGCTGGTGCTCCCAGTATAGTTAGCCCTGAGCATCGGGGGTTCAGTATCCACGAAATGCTGACTGTACCATGTCCTTTGATATAAGGGACCTGAACATCTGGGTTTGGTACTGAGGGTGGTGCAGGGGGGAGGACCTGGAACAAACCCCCTGTGGGTACTGAGGAACCTTATAACCATTTTGAGAATTCACTAAGACCCATCAGGTACCAATAGAGCAAATAGTAGAAAAGCAGAGTTTCTAGGGGACCAGTGCCTCAACAGTCTGGTAAGGCTGACATCCAGGTTCCAAGCGGGGAACTTAGCTGTGAGGCTGTCACACAAAATTTTATTTCAGTATAAGGTCCTATTGCTTAAAAACTTTCGGAAACAACCTCATCAGTCAAGAATTCTCCTGCAGTGCAGGAGATGCAGGTCCGATCTCTGGGTTGGGAAGATCCCCTGTAGGAGGAAATGGCAACCTACTCTAGTATTCTTGCCTGGAGAATCCCATGAATAGAGGAGCCTGGTGAGCGTTGGACACGACTGAGCGCTAACGCACATATAACTTTAAAAATTCAGTTTGATTGTCTTTCTTCTGAAATAACATTGAGCCCTGGTTCTGTCAGTTCTTTACTGCTGTATATAATACTTGCCTGTATTAATTTCTCTTGCTACAATAATGCTGCTAAGCCACAACCCAACCCAAAGTTCAGTGGCTTAAAGTAATAACAATTTTTATAGCTCACATGCCTGTGAGTCACCTGATCTTGGCTGAAAAATGAAAGTGACTCAGTCGTGTCCGACTCTTTGCAACCCCATGGACTATACTATACAGGCCATGGAATTCTCTAGGCCAGAATACTGGTGTGAGTAGCCTTTCCCTTCCCCAGAGGATCTTCCCAACCCAGGGATCAAGCCCAGGTCTCCCGCACTGCAGGCAGATTCTTTACCAGCTGAGCTACCGGGAAAGCCCGAGAATACTGGAGTGGGTAGCCTGTCCCTTCTCCAGGGGATCTTCCCAACGCAAGAGTCAAACTGGGGTCTCCTGCATTGCAGGTGGATCCTTTACCAACTGAGCTGTCAGGGAAGCCCTTGATTAGGAAGATCTTGGCTGAGCTTGGCCAGATTTGATAAAAAATATCTCTTGTATCTGAAGTGTGATAAGTAATAGAGTTTCAGTTTGCTCGGTAGCATTATGGGCTGAATGCTTATCTGTCCTAGCTGTCAGAACTAATGGAAATCATACTGGAAAATAGTTCATTTGGTACCATCAGATTCCTTTATAGTGAATGCCATTCAAACCGGCATCCCCATGGAGCCCAGTTTCCACGTCCTTTAGCTTTTTAGCAATGTGGCTTAAATGCAATAACTCCAGAGTGTGCCTTTAGCAGAGCACTGTCTTTTGAGATTTGCTCTAGTTGCTCTCTCTACCTGTAAACTCTGTTTATTACTGCTATTAACACCATGTTACTACATATTATACAGGTGGCTTTATAGTAGGTATAAGACAGGAATATGGGACTTCCCTAGCTCAGATGGTAAGGGATCTGCCTTCAATGCAGAAGACCCGGGTTCAATCTCTGGGTCTGGAAGATCCCCTGGAGAAGGAAATGGCAACCGACTCTAGTATTCTTGTCTGGAGAATCCCATGGACAGAGGAGCCTGGTGGGATACAGTCCATGGTGTCACAAGAGTCAGACATGACTGAGTGACTAACACACATACACAATACAGGGATATGCCTATATAGGTATGCCCATTGCCTGTGAATGTGCTCATTGTTGAGAAATTAGCAAATAGAGATAAAATAACATAATCTTTGAAGGATATGCATTCACGGTTTGGACTGTTGGGGATTCTGGGCTCCTACTTTGGTGATTTGATTAGCTGTTTCTGATTTAAGGTAACAATTAATTTAGGAGAAAGTTTTCCCTTTTCATTTCTGGGGCAGCTTCTTAAAGAGGAGAACTTCACTGGTGGCTCAGACCGTAAAGCATCTGCCTACAATGAGGGAGACCCAGCTTCAGTCCCTGAGTTGGGATGATCCCCTGGAGAAGGAAATGGCAACCCACTCCAGTATTCTTGCCTGGAAAATCCAGGAGTCTGATGGGCTACAGTCCATGGGGTTGCAAAGAGTTGGACAGGACTGAGCGACTTCACTTCTTAAAGAGGAAGCTACCAAAGGTTACTAAGTGTTAACGTCTAGGAGTTTAATTTAGAAAATGCAAATTAAACATTTAAACTTTTTTAAAAACTGAATTTGTTGCCCTTTTACTTGGTCTAAAAATATTTTTTAAGAGCCAGTAGCAAAGAACTGCAAGATTCTACTATCATCAGGAAGAAATAATATTCAAGAACCGAAAATAAAAATGCTTAAGAACTAGTAGCAGGAATGCCAGCTGGTTAACTATGGAAAAAAGTAAGCATGGACTTTGGAATAAACACCAGTGATTAGACTCTTAGGGAGGTTTTGAGCATTTCTGATTATCTAAGTAGATGTGGAAGTGAATTATCTTGGTTCTTCTGAGAGTCAAATAAGATAATGAAGGGAAAGGCCTAAGCAGATGCTTCCATTTTCGCTCTTAACTCTGTTTTTATCTTCATGTTCATATGATCAAGGCTGATGAGATATAACAATATTGACAGAGTCAAAATAATATAAAAATTATGATACAGTATATTTCTGTGTGTGAAACATGGCAGGAAAACTACAAGATGGAATTAAAGAGATAAACATCAAAGTGATCGACGTTGAAAAGAATTTTGATTGTTACATCAGAGCACAATAAACACAATTATATGTGTTATAGTATGTATATGATGTATATGTATATATGCATTCAGTTAAAAGATAGGACATTTACTCTTAGGACTAAATGGGCATTAATTGGATAGAAAACTATAGCCTAAAGAGTTTGGTTAGTTGTCCTACATGAGGCTTTGTTTTTTTTAATTCAGTTTTATATCTATTTCAGGCAGTGGGAATCACTCTTCTTGGGCCTGCCTAAAATTTGTGCTGTAAACATGGGTAATTAATTGCGTGAGTGTTGAATAACAAACTTTTCTGTTAAGAGAACTCTTGATTTTCTGCTGGGCACCAGCAGCAAGAATTTATTTACAGGCCTTTGTTGTAAGTTGGAAGGAATCTGGGGTCAATTTTAGAATATCTATCCTTTAAGCAGAAAAAAACAGTTTGATACTATCAAATAACAAAACTAAAATAATTTAGTAATAAGTTTGATGTCCTTCATTCAGAGAAAGACAGTCCATGGATTGGAGGAGTACAGTGTCTTATCAGCATTGTAAAGACATTTGGGGCGAGAGTGAGTTTATAGAGCTTTAGTTTTTTAAATTAAATTTTACTGGAGCTTTTTTGTTTTATGGGCTTCCCAGGTGGCACTACTGGTAAAGAACCTGCTTACCACTTCAGGAGTCATGGGAGACAAGAGTTCAATCCCTGGGTCGGGAAGATCCCCTGGAGGAGGGCATGGCAGTCCACTCCAGTCTTCTTGCCTGGAGAATCCCATGACAGAGAAGCGTGGAGGGCCACAGTCCATAGGGTGGCAAGAGCGACCACCACTGAAGTGACTTAGCCCACATGCCCGCGTAGTTGCTTTGTGATTTTGTGTTAGTTTCCACTGTACAGCAAAGTGAATTGGCTATATGTATATGTATTCCCCCTCTTTTTGGATTTCCTTCCCCTGTAAGTCACTACAGAGCACAACAATGGTGGTGTTCAAGCACTGAATCACGTCCGGCTCTTTGCACCCATGGACTGCAGCATGCCAGGCTTCCCTGTCCTTCACTATGTCCTGAGTTTGCTCAAACTCATGTCCACTGAGTTAGTGATGCCGTCCAACTGTCTCATTCTCCACCTCCCCCTTCTTCTCTTGCATTCAGCCTTTCCAAGCATCAGAGTTATTTTCCCAATGAGTTGGCTCTTCAGATCAGGTGGTCAGAGTATTGGAGCTTCAGCTTCAGCATCAGACCTTCCATTGACTATTCAGGGTTCATTTCCAATAGGTTTGATAGGTTTGATCTCCTTGCTGCCCAAGGGATTCTCCAAAGAGTCTTTTCCAGCATCACAATTCGAAACCTTCGATTTTTCGGCACTCAGCGTTCTTTATGATTCAACTCTCACACTTGTACATGACTACCAGAAAAATCATAGCTTTGACTATATGGATGGATCTTTGTTGGTAAAATACTCTACAGTATGTTCTCATTAGTTATCTATTTTATACATAGTATCAATAGAGCTTTAAAAGAGGCAATATGGAAATGGATTATCTAGAGAGGTCGGGAAGGGAATTTCCTTATAAGGCGCAGTTCAGTTCAGTTCACTCAGTCTTGTCCAACTCTTTGCGACCCCATGAATTGCAGCACACCAGACCTCCCTGTCCATTACCAACTCCTGGAGTTCACTCAAACTCACGTCCATCGAGTCAGTGATGCCATCCAGCCATCTCATTCTCTGTCTTCCCCTTCTCCTCCTGCCCACAATCCCTCCCAGCATCAGAGTCTTTTCCAATGAGTCAACCCTTCTCATGAGGTGGCCAAAGTACTGGAGTTTCAGCTTTAGCATCATTCCTTTCCAAGAAATCCCAGGGCTGATCTCCTTCAGAATGGACTGGTTGGATCTCCTTGCAGTCCAAGGGACTCTCAAGAGTCTTCTCCAACACCACAGTTCAAAAGCATCAATTCTTTAGCACTCTGCTTTCTTCACAGTCCAACTCTCACATCCATACATGGCCACTGGAAAAACCATAGCCTTGACTAGACAGACCTTTGCTGGCAAAGTAATGTCTCTGCTTTTGAATATGCTATCTAGGTTGGTCATAACTTTTCTCCCAAAGAGTAAGTGTCTTTTAATTTCATGGCTGCAGTCATCATCTGCAGTGATTTTGGAGCCCCCAAAAATAAAGTCTGACACTGTTTCCACTGTAGCAGGTCCTATTTTCAGGGTAAATCAAGCTCAGGCTCAGCTGGAGAACTGTGATTGTGTGTTAGGATTCCTTGACAGGTGTTTTCCTCATGTGCAGGCTGATGTAGGTGTAGACTTGTGATGTGGGCCGCACCCCTGGGATGGCCTCCATGCTGTGTGTCTCCGTTTAAGAATTAGCTTTATCAATATCAGCAGAGGCCATGGATCCATCAAAGAGCTAGAACTGTCATTTGAAGGCAGTTCACTGATGTCCCCAAAAGAATGTCAGATTTCAAGGAGTGAAATATGTGGATTAGATCTCTGAAAGGGATGTCTCCTCTGTGACAAGTCATGTTTAAGCCTGAAACTTGAGCTCTGATCTTCCCAGGTAGCACAGTGGTAAAGAATCCACCTTCTGATGCTGGAGACTCAGGTTCGATCCCTGGGTTGGGAAGATCCCCTGGAGGAGAGCATGGCAGCCCACTCCAGTATTCTTGCCTGGAGAATCCCCATGGACAGAGGAGCCTGGCAGGCTACAGTCCCATGGGGTCACGAAAGAGTCGGACACCACTGATTACGCACATCATGTTGTCGAGCTCTGAAATAATTGTATGGCAGCTAATGAGTGTAAGGAGCGTAGCCCCTCTCCACACAGGTGTGTGTGCCGTTTCAGTAATCACATTTCAGTTTTCTGTATGCTTTGGTTAGCTACTCTGTTCTTTCTCACTACAAATACACGCACCCACACACAGGGGCCAAACCTTAGAAAATTACAATTTTCCATTTTAAGAGTCACCCTGGTCACATCAACAAAACCCTTGATGGCGTAGGTCCAGCTCCCAGCTCTGCCTGTTCATACTTCTGTGATCTTAAACAAATTCCTTCAGAGCCTTTTCCTTCTGCTTAGAGTTGAGACAGATGATCTTACAGATTCTTTCAGTTCTGTGATCCTGATTTTAATTCAGTTCTCCTCTTTTGGAGACAAAATGGGCAATTGTAGATGGTGTGCTTCTGCTTAAGTTACTGTTGTTGTTGGGTTTTGGGGTGGTTTTTTTGGTTTTGTTTTGTTTTTGCATTTAAAGGAAAGCCTTACAAATCTTTTCCTTTGGAGACTGAAAATTTGTTTGTTAAGGATTAAATGAGGTACTTTATTTGGCCTTGAAAGTTGTTCATGCTCAAATCTTCTTGATTGTGGTGCTGCAGAATAATTACACTGAAAATGGAAAATTTGAATGTTTTAAAATATTTGTGTGTGTGTGCAGGGGGTATAATTGTATTATGCCCAGGCTAACGGAAAATTGTTTATATAAGGAAACCATGGCAGTGATAGAAGTAACATCATGTTGTACTTTTTAAAAGATACTCACTATATAAAATCTAATCACTCCAAGGAAATTGTGTACTGATTAAATAGTAGTCAATACTCGACTATAGGAGGCTAGCAATTCAGACCAGTGAGAAGTTCGTTTAAATACAGAAACCAGATGGTTTTCGTTAGCCACAAACCTTAAAATTACATAAATCCACGGATGCTAAGCTATGGATCTGTGCCTTCTTGCCAAGCTAGACTTCTCGGCCAGTGAAACAGAGAGTTCCTTGTTCCCTTTCTCTTTTAGTTGGGACTGTGTGAGGAGGAATGCTGCCAAGCCAGCTCTATAAGGAATTTTGATCTCCTTGATGATAATAAAGAGAAACTTTTTGGAGAAAGGAAACACCCAGTTTGAAAGACAGTGAGAGAGCTTGTTTGAGAAGCTGGTTTTGTGCTTGTAAGTTGCACCGATTCTAGGTAGGTGTAGGTTTCCAGGGTTACCTTTGCGGAGTGGCCCAGATTAGGTATATATATTTTATTTGTTTGTTTTAATTTCCCCTTCAGCTTTTTAAAAGCTGTTCTCTAGCTAACTTTCTTTTGGAAAGTCCATTTTCACTTGGGTAGCTTGTCTGTATATGATGACCCTAAAATATGGAGCTGGCAGCAAATGGTTGTTTTTAAAAGATTGACAGCATTTTTTAGGTGTAGCGTTGGGTCTCTGTAGTTCAGAGCATTGTGTAAATAGCCTGTTGCTTCTGAGGCAATGTGCATGCGCCATTGTGTCAGCCGGTTATTCTGTTCCTTGTCATTGAGCACTGTTTTCCCATGGGAAAGCATCTTTGGTCTTATGATGTCAGTGGAAAGTCATTCAAGTTATAAGAATTATCTTCATCTTTAGTCGCTCTGAAATGCAGAGACTATGAATGGCCATTTATAGCAGGGTGCCAATCTTTTATGTGTTGTCTTAGATTTCTGCCAAGTAACATTAAGTTGTTACTTTAGATGGTGTTAAGATGAAAGCAAAATTAAAGTAATAGTTATTTAAGTAGGTGTATTTCCCATCCACTCAAGAGCTTATGTTTTCTATTAAAAAGAGAAATGTTTTGTAGAAGTTAGGAATAATTACCTTTAGGATGGCTTGACGGGGTATTATGCATTGTCACTAGCTGTAAATAATTTACTCTAGGATGGAAAGATTTCAGTTTTAAGAGTGTTCATTTTAACAAGTCCTGAAAAGGACACTGTGCCTGATGTATTAAGCCATTTTTTGAGGCTTCATTCGGGGAAGGGGATTTGGGTGAACCTGTTGGGCCCTGGAAGGCTAGGTATTATCTTTTGTGTGATCCCCTTGCTGTGGTCACGGTCTCCTTCTGTTTGAATGCCAGCGAGTGAGTGGGCTGCTCTCAGAAACCAGGCTTTGTTTCTTAGATGGGTTATTTGACACCAGTAAGGATCCTGGGTTGTTTGTCTTAATTAACTGAACCAGGGATGTGTTACTTAAAACCTGAAATTCTTTGCAGGTGGACTTCATTAAGAATAGAAACGCGTCAGGTTCGGTTTGTTCTCTACTATTCCCTTACTCTGATCTTATGCACAGCTGGTGTTGGCTTGGAAAAGAATTTTTGTCTAAAAAATACGTTTTTGTGATTGAAGTATTTATTTATAAAGGGCTTCTTGTAATGTCAAATGTCACAGATATGCACATACAGCCAGTTTTATAATTTCCAGCATAATAAGTTGTCCTAAGTATTGAGGAATCAAGGTTTGAACTATTAAACAGCTCCATTCTAAGAAAATGGGCATGTTAATGATCATGACTCTCCATACTTTTTTTTTTTTAAGTTAATACTAAATCTCATCTGGTAGAAATCTGAAAGGAATTGAAGCATATGTCTTCTTAACTCCCATTGTCAAAAGGAGAAAATCATAGGCAATTAAAGGTGTATTCCAGTAAGATGATAGGGCAATAATCAATTCATTTGAAGGGAATGAGAGAGTGATTACCACCATTTGGTAGTGGGAATATAGAAACATACGAACAGATGGCAATTAAAATAACTGTAAAGTCAAAAAGAAAAATAATGAAGAATGGAAAAAGTAGAAAGATGGTAAAAAGTCAAGGTAGGAAAAGCGGAGAAACATTTGATGTATTTGTCTGATAGAGTGGCCAGTTGTCTCAACTTACTGGTGCATCTGCCAGTTTTAGCGCTAAAAGTCTCATATCCTGGAACCCCTTAGTCCCAAGCAGACTGGTCGGTCATGTTATTATCAGGATAAGCACTTGCCTGATATACTACCTTGTCCCTAAAGACACAGTGCCTAGCATGTATTGTATACTCAAATTTACTGAATGAAGAAATGTTAGTTGCTTTATTTATGTTTTATTGCCATTTTTATATTTTAGTTGCCACTCAGCAGCAAGGAGGTGAAAGACTTCTTCAAGTAGGTAGAAGAGAAGCAATGGCCTAATCTTTAGAGGAATGTCCTATTTGTGGCATTGAAGGATTTTGAGTTAGTAAGAGGATAATCAGAAAAATAGAGGGCCAGGCTAGTTCATTGCAACAGAAACTAAGGGGAAAGACTTGCAAGGAAGAATTCAGGTATGGCAAAGAAACTGAAAAGTAACAGGTATTGGAGAAAAATACTTCCCTTTTTCAGGAAGTTATAGGTAACCTTTGAGAAAATTGTTCCAAAGGTGGGAATGTAAACCACACTATGAGTCTTAAGAAGCAGGTAAGAAGGTGGTATCACTGAGTACTTAAATCACCATCTGTTAGGACTGGTTGGAAAACATGAAAATAGTAGTTCTTCTAGAGCAAAGATAGGTAAACTAGGGGCCACTGACTGGATCTGGTCTACTGCCTGTTTTATGAAGAAAATGTTCCTATGAAGCAGCCACACCCACGTTGTCTGCAGCTGCTTTTGCATTGCAGCAAGGGACTTAAGGGCTGCCTGCCAATGCAAGAGACGTAAGAGACACAAGTTCGATCTCTGTGTCAGGAAGATCCCCTGGAGGAGGGCATGGCAACCCATTCCAATATTCTTGCCTGGAGAATCCCATGGACAGAGGAACCTGGCAGGCTAACGTCCATAGCGTTGCAAAGAGTCCAACATGACTGAAGCAACTCAAGGCACACACAGCAGAGTTGAGCAGGTACAAGAGATTGTATGGTTCACAAAACCTAAAATATTTACTTTCTGGCCTTTGACACAGAAAATATGTTGACCCTCCCTGCTCTAGAATATAATAGAATGGAAAGAAATATTTTTTGTCTCTGCTTTTTTTTTTCAGTAGAGGAGATCCCAGCATATTTGTGGATGTGTTGTGAAGCTGGAGAAAAGGAAGAACTTATTGGACATCTTATTGTTGTGTAATAGGTTACCTCAAAACTAATGGTTTAGAATAACAAAGACTCATTATCTCAGTTTCTGTGGATTGGGAATTTGGGAGTGTCTTCTGGGTGGTTCTGGCTAGAGTTCTCCCTTGAGGTTTCAGTCATGTCAGCAGGTGAAGGCTTGAGGAGGCTGTCGGGTGTTTCCAAGCTCATTAATGTTGCTGTTAACAGGAGACCTGGATTCTGCGTTACACGGGCCTCTCCACAGGGCTACTTGAGTGTCCTTCCAACATGGCCTCTGGACACTGCCCCCCGATACCAAGTGATCTCAGAGAGCAACAGAGCAACCCTAAGGCCCTTTACAGCCTTGCCTTGGAAAACATATATCATTTCTGCCCCATTTTATTTGCTGCAACAGAAAAACCCTGAATATTTTATGGAGCATTAATCCAGGAAGTAGGGACTATTGAAACTCTTGGAAACTGGCTGCCATGGGGGAGAGAAATTGGTACCTCATGTTCCTGGAGGGGAGGATTTGGAATGAAGGGCCTTCGTGTTGACAAGGAGATAGAAACTGTGGTGAACTCACTGTGGAGAATCTGAGTACAGAGAAATGTTGAGATAGAGAAGGGGGGCAGTTTATTCAACAAAATTGTTACCAACCATGGTAAAAGATCATTAGTCTCCCTGTTCGGTTAGGGGTAAGTTCTCGAGATTCTTAGACTGGAAGTCTTTGGGACAAGAATGAGTTTGAGCAGAATAAAGTACCATGGCGAATACAATGGTGAATTCATTATTAGATTTTCAATTCCTTGACAGTAGAATTTAAAAATAAAAGTATTAATACATAAATTTTATGTATTTATCTATATTATAAATATATTCTGTGTCCTTCATTGCATCTAATATGGGGCCTTGTCTATAGGTATCTGACTACTTGACTTTCTTGCAATGTTATTATCTTACTACTTAATTCAGTAAAATGGACAAAATTTATATGCTGTTTTTTGAGGATCAAGGCATTGAATTTACTCTTATTCCCTCAGGAAAACTGTGAAACTTAATGTTTGTGGAGCATTCTGCTCGGACTGTTTCTTTGCGTCTGTTGGAGCAGGGGCCTTTCATTTTCCGACTTGGAAATTATAGGTGGTGGGTAAAGCCCCAAACTGGGGAATTGAGGGATCCCAGCTACTCTGCTGACATCCAGGACTATGGCTTGCATTGCTATTTGTTACCTCGGGCATCAGAGAAGCAGAATCTTACTAAGTACATTTTACAAAGCAAAACTAGAAATGTAGAAAATGTTACCTGAAACGTGGCTTTAGAGATTGTGCCCAGTAGCTTTTGCTCAGGTCTGAGAGGTCTCAGATGAGTTCAGTGCAAGATTTTTTTTTTTTAAGGATAAAAATCCTCTTAGGGATCTATGGACAAAATATGTATGGTGATGACTAGAATGGACAGATGTTTGATCTATTTTTACATTTCTGTGGGAAGAAGTGTCAGGAAGCTCTTTCTTTAACCAAAATCTCTTGGTGTAATTTTAGTGTTGTTGTTTTTTTCCCTCCTGTGAGCAATTTTTAGACATGATACAAGTTATTCTAGAATCACCCGATTCCCAGCTACATGAATGGCTTCTGTTGGAAGTTAACTCTTCTTGGCATGGACCTCACACATTGCCTCAGCAGCTGGATTTAACCAGGGAGGAATTACTTGGCCACCATGTCCTGTCTTTTGATTCTTTGGTTTTGAATAAGACTTTCACTCTTGCCAATTATTTTTTGTCTCTTGTTGATTTTTTTTTTTTTCCCTTTCTGAGCTATCAGAACCTCATAAGTGGGGTAGTGTGGATATTTCAGAACTTCCATTTTCCCCCTTTTGAAAATATTAATATGGGAAATTCCCTGGTGGTCCAGTGGTTAGAACTCAGTGCTTCACTGCTGTGACCCAGGATCAATCCCTGGTCAGAGAACTAAGATCCCACAAGCTGTGTGGTGTGGCCAATGTGTGTATATATATATATATACATGCTGTGCTGTGCTAGGTGCTCAGTCCTGTCCTACTCTTTGCAACCTCATGGACTGTAGCCCACCAGGCTGCTCTGTCCATGGAATTCTCCAGGCAGGAATACTGGAGTAGGCAGCCATTCCCTTCTCTAGGGCATCTTCCCGACACAGGGATCAAGCCCAGGTCTCCTACATTGCAGGCAGATTCTTTACCGTCTGAGCCACCTGGGAAGCCCAGGACACATAAAGCTTAACCCGTAGAGATTCATAATTGAGAGTTCCCACGAACAGAGCTATTTTTCGCATATCTCCATGCCATGTTTCTCTTCATAGCCCTTCCTCCAACCTCCACCCCAGAGCTATGGATTTCTGTAACTAACCGAAACTTACTTTTCCAGGTGCCCACTGACGGCAATGCCGGCCTGCTGGCAGAACCCCAGGTGGCCATGTTCTGTGGCAAACTGAACATGCACATGAACGTGCAGAATGGGAAGTGGGAGTCGGATCCATCAGGGACCAAAACCTGCATTGGCACCAAGGAGGGCATCCTGCAGTACTGCCAGGAAGTAAGTCTCCGCTGGTGGCCAGCGGCTCATGTGGGATCACGTGCATGTTTCTTGTTCATTTAACTTGTTTCATATTTGTATTTTATCACTTGCAGTGAACGTCTTGGTTCCTAATGATTCACCATACCATATTTACTTGCTTTATCCTACAGTATGCATAAATATTTTTGAAATTATTTACTAAATTTACTAAACTATTAGTAAAACCAACTTAAGTATAATCTTGTATGTAAAATATACTTCAATTTTTTTTAAAAAAGAGAAAACACTCAACTGAGCAAACTTTAAGGTGTCTTGGCACTTCTGTTTATCTTTAGAGTATATCCCACTATGGCTGTGTAGTCGAGGTATTGTGTTCAAAAGTAACTAGAAATTGGGAGATTGGGACTGACACATACATACTACTATATACAACCAATAAGAACCTACTGTACAGTACAGGGAACTCCACTCAACACTAATAATCTATGGGAAAATAATCTAAAAAAGAACATAACCGATTCATCTTGCTGTACAGCAGAAACTAACATAGTAAAATGAACTATACTCCAATAAAAACTTTCTAGAAATAAATAAAAGTGACTAGAATTAACTTTATGTTACCAATTTGGTATATTTTAGCTCATTTATTTGTTTAGATTTAATTTTAGTTTTTCACTCCTTTTTGTTACTATTTGAAACCGTAAAACACTTAGATTACTGAAACACTAAAGTAAGAAGTTGCCCTCTGAAATCTCACTTGCCACCCATCCTCTATTNCTACCAACATTTTCTTTATTGTAATCTTTTTTGTACAAGAAAATTTTCTTTGGCCTTTTTGGATCCAAAATGTGTGTTAATGAAATATGTGTGTATACACACACACACACACACACACACACACACACACCCATGTGTATATTTTCACTGATAGCACTATACGAAAAGACAATCTTCAAATTCTAACTCCTGTGTTTTGAAAAGCAAAATTGCATGGTGTTATCATAGTATATTGCTTATCAAGTAATTTTTGTCCTGAAGGAGTATGGACCATGATGTGAAAAGATACTTCTTTGTATTTAAGTAGAAATCACTAATATTTGCATTCTTTATATTTGTCTTAAAAATTTATTATATAAACACTGATAACAAACTTAATTTGCCTAGCTATGACATTTCTAAAATACACATATTTGGAAGTAATATTCACATTCAATTGAAGAGTTCCTATAGTACGGTTTTGTGGTTAAGTTGCAAGTTTGATAAATTACAACTCTGCATGCATGCTTATAGGTTTTAGATACTATTTTACTTTTCTGGATACACCTGCACATTCAGTTCAGTTCAGTTCAGTCACTCAGTCGTGTCCGACTCTTTGCGACCCCATGAATCACAGCACACCTGCACATTACTGAATATTAAATACATTTTTCTGAAGGCTGCAGCTCATTTATTGAATGACATTGATTGCATCATCATTTTCTGTTGAGTGATTCTTTTGATGTACATATCATAATTGGCATCTAAGGTTTTCTTCAGTGTCAGTTATAAATAATCAGATGTTTTTACTCGCATGATGACTCTATAAAGTCACTCTTCATAACCCTGAGAACAACTCTTATTCCCACTCCACGGAGAGATCCCACTAATGCCTGGGTAGCTTCGCTTCCTGTTTTAGTCTGCTACTTGTCCCAGGGCTAAGCCACGGAATTGTTCTTTCCAGTCCCAGACTTTGCCAGATTGTTGGTGGTCATAGCGTGGTGGGAGTGGGTGGGGAGAGGGAGAGTGAGCCCTTGGTTGTTTCTCCTTTGTCTTGAAATTCTGGTCTTACCTGCTTGTCTCAGCTCACCACCCACAGATATCGCGTACAAGGATGCATACAGGCCAGAGTCTTAGATGGATCAGACAAAAATTAGGCTAGAGAAGTAAGAAAGGGTCCAAACATCAGGCTTTGTGAGCCCTTTTAATGAATTTGGTCTCTTCTGTTAACAACAGGCTTCCCTTATGGCTCAGCTGGTAAAGAATCTGCCTGTAATGCAGGAGACCTGGGTTCAATCCCTGAGTTGGGAAGATCCCCTGGAGAAGGGAGAGGCTACCCACTCCAGTATTCTGGCCTGGAGAATTCCACGGACTGTATAACCCATGGGGTCACAGAAAGTCAGACACAACTGAGCAACTTTCACTTTTAGAGAAGGAAGTGGCAACCACTCCAATATTCTTGCCTGGAGAATTCCACGAACAGAGGAGCCTGGAGGGCTAAAGTCCATGGGGTCACAAAGAGTTGGACAGGACTGAGTGACTTAATACTTCTTTCACTTTCACATCTGGGACAACAAAAGTGTCTTTGAAGGTGGGTTGTTTTTTTTTTTGGGGGGGGGGGTTGTTAAAGAAGGAGAATAACTATACATTAGCATTTCCAAAAGTCACCTTCTTGCTTGATCACTCTGACTGCATTTCCAGTTTCTCAGTTTCCTGGGGGCCAACTGGAGCTTACTCTTCCCAGCCCCCACCCCATTCTACTAATGACCCTAAGCTGTCAGGGTCTTAGACCCACGATCTAGCACATGAGAGAGGGGAGCAGAAACGAGGAGTGGTCCCAGACCTTCCCCAAGAATTTTACTGGTGGTTGGATGTTAAGACTGCAAGGAGATCCAACCAGTCCATCCTAAAGGAGAGCAGTCCTGGGTGTTCATTGGAAGGACTGATGTTGAAGCTGAAACTCCAATACTTTGGCCACCTGATGCAGAGAGCTGACTCATTTGAAAAGACCCTGATGCTGGGAAAGATTGAGGGCAGGAGGAGAAGGGGGCAACAGAGGATAAGATGGTTGGATGGCAACCACCGACTCAACGAACATGGGTTTGGGTGGACTCCGGGAGTTGGTGATGGACAGGGAGGCCTGGCGCACTGTAGTTCACGGGGTCGCAAAGAGTCAGACACGACTGAGCCACTGAAGTGACTGACTGGATGTTAAGAGACAAATGCTTGTTTGTGACTTTTTAAATATATCTTTCATTAAAAATATTTAAGTGCAAGATGGTTATATAAATACTTTTCTAGAGCCCAACAGTTCTTTCTTCCTTCTTCAGACATATATCTCTGGGTGCCAAGGATACAATAACAAGTAGAACACAGGACTTGTTCTTAAAGGGGGAATCTCAGGGGCGAGAAAGGCTTATAAAATAATTTTAGCAACAGAAAATCGAATGATGATGATGATGTTGACACATGGTTATAATGTTGATGATGCCGGTGCCATCGAACTTGTATTGAGCATTAACAAGGTACTAAGCTACCTTGCCAAGTGTTTGCCCTCATGATGCCTCTGGGGGAGAATCCTAAGAAAGAACCCTGGTGAGCTGCAACATTAAGGGAATCAAAGTAAATCGGTGGAGGAGAAGCAGTAGCTAGAAACTGAGAATCAGAGCCAGGAGGTATTGTGTGCTGGAAGTCAAGCTAGGTTAATCTCTAAATGAGAGAAATGATGGGGGTGCAAATGGGATGCAGACCAGAAGTTCAGTTAAGTTCAGTTGCTCGGTCATGTGCTATTCTTTGCAACCCCATGAACTGCAGCACGCCAGGCTTCCCTGTCCATCACCAACTCCCAGAGCTTGCTCAAACTCATGTCCATTGATTCGGTGATGCCATCCAACCACCTCACCCTCTGTCTTCCCCTTCTCCTCCTGCCTTCAGTCTTTCCCAGCATCAAACCAGAAGCGGTTGAAGTATAATTTTTGACAAGGCACGTTATGACTGTGTTGCACAATGAATGCATATCAAAGATTTTCCTCAATTCATTTATTAATCAGATAACCTCTAAGGTGTTATCCAGTTTGACTTGAAGAGATTTAAATTCTTTTTCAACAGACTTCATTCACAGGGCTGTGACTAGGAATCATCTGATCTACAGTGCATGAAACAGGAAACATTTGCATTGCTCTCAGATTAGGATCTATCCCTACAGAGTAGCCTTATTGTTGCTGTTGTTCAGTTACCCAGTCCCATGTCCTGCTCTTTGCAACAGGGTTGCCTACAGCCAGTCAGTCAGAAGAACATACCCCACTGAATCAGATTTTTCCCCACCACTTCCAGACTCTGGAAGACAACACTTACAATTCACTGCTGAGATACCCAGTACATAATCTCTTTTGTCCATTTCTGAATCATGGACATTGTTTTATAATAAAACAGCCTCCTAACTTGGCAATTGGGAGAACGGTTTTGAGGGAATAGCATGGGAGGAAAATAAAATTGTGGTAGCTTACAGGAAGAATAACATGTATGGGTGAGGCAGCCATCTGTGGCCTCTGAGGAAAAACCAAGAGGCAAAGAACTTGTGAGCGATTCACGGAAAAGGGAGAGGCTTTGTTATTTGTTGGGCTTTGTCTTTTAAAGGGAAGGAACCTAAGCTGAGGAAATTGTAGGAAGAGTAGGTGTCCATCACATGAAAACTAGGCTCAAGTAAAAATAGAGAGAAATGAGATCCTGTTCATAAGTGATTAGCTGAGTCTTAGAAAAGAAAAATGAGGACGAAGGGTGAATTGAGTCAGTTTATGTTGACAGGTGCTTGAAATCTGCTTGTACATGGAGAATATTTTTTCCTACTGATGGAGAGAATCTTGGGGTGGGGATAATTTGCAGAATTTTGAAAGCGGCATCCAGAAACTGGACCCTCAGACACTGGAGCCGAAACTCGGTGTTTCCTGGAATTTCTCTGTTGGGATCTCTTGTTATCTGCTTACCCTTACCCTTTATGTTCACCTCATTTTCTCTGGCATAGGATGGGCTTCCCCTAGGAGGTCAGGGAAGATGGCAGCCAGTAGCTCTGGGAATGTCTTTCCAGCTTAGAATTCCAACCTTATCCTGCTACTTTGCACTCTTAAGTCCCAGCAAGGGTTCTCGTTCCTGCTTTTGATCGTGCATCTATCTTTGGGCCAGTTATCATAGCCACCAAGGACTCAGTACTGGGACTGCCTTGTCTTGGTCATGAGGGTGGGTGTATGATTTGTTTGGTAAGCCAAGCAGAGCCACCTGGTGTCGGGAGAGGAGCTCTTGCCAGAAAAAGGGGTGATGAGTGGCATGGAGGCAAAACAGAATAATGACCGCAGCCCAACACAATGGGCTTAGAAGCGCACACGGTGCCTTTTCAAAGCTTTGTAGATTGGAGAATGAGCATCTGAGGAAATTCATAGTGCATCATGACTTTAAACAACTTTTGGGAAGGTATGGGGGGGGCGGGCGGTGTTTCTGGTGAGATATTCGCTCAGAACTTTTAAACGTTTAACATTCCTTATTGGAATTTTAGAGTCTTCCTACTATTTGCCATGCTGTAGGTAGTCTGAAATTTTACTTTTATAACTAGAAATACCTTTCATTTGTAAGATTGAATATTTTTGTGTGCTGTTGGGAAATGTTTTTTTCTTTTTTTCTTTAAAGTCTTATGTTTTTATTTTAGATGATTGTTTGATTCCTTGTTAATATAGCCAAGGAAAATAATGTTCATAATTTTTTCAGCTCTCCTTCTCACGGTTTTGTAAGATATATTAGTTTTTGTATTCTTAAAGTTTAATATTATGGTCTGTTCTATTGCCATAATTCTCACAGTCGTAGGTTCTGCCTTTAAGTTGATTCATTGTTTGCAGCCAGTCCTTTCACCAAAGGATCTCAATTTCTATATTTTTGATTCTTCTCTTTCTTTGAATGCCGTCATCTTAGTTATTTCCAGAAGTTGTTCTTATTAAACAATAACTTAGTTATGTATAGAATTCCAGGTGGACAGGTATTTTTGTTTAGCACCTTTAAGGTATATATATCATGGCATCTACCATTGAGCAGATTCCCTTTTTTTAATATACAAAACTGTCCCCACTTACAGTGCTCTTCATTTACTGATTATTTTCTCTCAATAGTGATGAATCATTTTTTTCTTTATGTTCTCAGTTCCTCTTGTGACCAAAACACAGATGTTTTAGAGACAGCTGGCTGAGTCAGAGAGGCAGCTGT
Organism: Neotragus pygmaeus; assembly: GCA_006410875.1. Lineage (NCBI taxonomy): Eukaryota > Metazoa > Chordata > Mammalia > Artiodactyla > Bovidae > Neotragus > Neotragus pygmaeus. The sequence continues at coordinate 473,722 of SJYV01006839.1, forward strand.
GAGCAGTCTGTGGTCCTAGGACAGAATGAAAGCAACTGAACTCATGACTCTGACCTCATTTTGACCTTTTGCTAACCAATTTAACTCACTTGTTAATTTGTTTTTCCAAAGAATTGCCGCCTGGATAGCTGCGCCTCAGTCTGTTGGTGCTTACCTTAGTGTGGTGTGTCAAATATTATTTTGATAGTGGATTATCTAGTCCACATCCTTTAGGGTCTCCTGCTTCTCTCGTTTTGTACTCCTTGCTACTGGTTGTTTTGTCATTATTATTTTTTTTTCTTTTTTCTTTTGGTTTTTGGTTGCCCTGGGTCTTCATTGCTACACAAGGGCTTTGTCTAATTCTGGTGCTTGAGCCTTTCATTGCTGTGGTTTCTTCTCTTGCCGAACACAGGTTCTAGGGTGTCGTAGCTTAGTTGTTCAGTGGCGTGTGGGATCTTCCCAGATGAGGGATCGAACCTGTGTTTCCACGTTGGCAGGCAGATTCTTAATCACTGAATCACCAAGGAAGTCCTGGTTGTTATTATTAATACTGGCATTTTTGCCTCCTGATTTCTTTGGTCCTATCATTGGTTGTGGGCAAGTTTAGGAAGAAAAAAGTAAAAATTGAGGCTTCCCAGGTGGTGCTAGTGGTAAAGAACCAGCCTCCCAGTGCAAGAGATACAGGTTCAATCCCTGGGTTGGAAAGATCTTCTGGAGAAACAGATGACATTCCACTGCAGTACTCTTGCCTGGAAAATCCCACGGACAGAGGAGCCTGGCGGGCTACAGCCCATGTGGTCACAAAGAGTCTGAGACAGCTGAGCCTCTGAGCATGCACCTTAACTCCTGTCTAAAAGCCCTTATAAAGTTCGATTGGGAAAATAGTTTGAAACTTAGGTTTGTGTAATCAGCATTTTATCTCATTTCATCCACATTCTTGGTACCCATAAATTTCCTCCTGTTCCCTAATTATAATAGTTATGTTTCTGCCTAGTCATCATTTAAATACTGGGCACTTTTGAAATATAAAATTTTTCTTTACATTTTTTTAATTAGCGTAGTGAGTACCATTCTTTTATTTTTCTCCATCAAATATGTATTTAGGACTGGTATAGACTAAATATTTGTGTCTTTCCTTAAATTCTCCCCTGGTGGCTCAGTGGGTAAAGAGTCTGCCTGCAATGTGGGAGACCCAGGTTTGATCCCTGGGTGGGGAGGATCCCCTGAAGAAGGAAATGGCAACCCCCTCCAAGATTCTTGCCTGGAGAATTTCATGGACAGAGGATCCTGGTTGGGCTACAGTCCGTGGGATCACAAGGAGTAGGACAAGACTGAGTGACTAACACTTTCACTTTTCCCCAAAATTCATATGGTGAAGCCTTAAGTTCCACTGGGATAGTGTTTGGAGGTGGAGACTTTGGTAGATAATCAAGGTTAGATGAGGTCATGGCGGTGGGGCCTTCATGATGAGATTGGCGCCCTTATAAGAAAAGACACCAGAGAACTCGCAGAGTTTGCCTTTTCTGCCCTGCTCTCACAAAGAGGGGCAGTGAGCACCCAGAGAGAAGGTGGCAGTCTGCAAGCCAGCAACAGAACTTTCAACAGAACTCGACTCTGCTGGCACCCAAGACTTCCAGCCTCCAGGACTGTGAGAAAATAAATTCCTGTCACTTAAGCCAACCAGTTGATGATAGTTTGTTAAGGTAGACTGAGCTAAGACTAGGACTTACTTTAACTCCTTTGGGCAAAAGGATTATAGGCTCAAGGTGTCACTGAGAATTACAGTTCCTAAAGATCCTGCTTTACAAAACATTTTAACCAACACTTGTCCCCGACTCAGCATGAGTCATCATTTAGCAACCATTTGTGGACGGCCTATTGTTGGCACAGAGGCTGGGACTGAATGAGGCTGGTGCTCTGTACTGCATCCTGCATTGACAGTGAAGTGAAAGTCGCTCAGTCTTATCTGACTCTTTGCGACCACATGGACTACACAGTCCACGGAATTCTCCAGGCCAGAATACTGGAGTGGGTAGCCTTTCCCTTCTCCAGAGGATCCTCCCAGCCCAGAGATCAAACCCAGGTCTCCCGCATTGCAGGCGGATTCTTTACCAGCTGAACCACAAGGGAAGCTCCTCTTAAAATGACAGAGCCACCCCCCCATAAAATGACCCCGGGCTCCTCTCCTGCAGAGACTGTTTCTGTCCACTGACAGAATTCCAAAGAAATTTTTAGCAAGAACTGGGAGTTGTTGGCCCATCGTCCATGTTTGCCCTGAGTTTATTTTTACCCAGTTAAGACGCAGGTGCTGTGATAACGCTCAATACACATGTAAACATGGTCTTCAATATTCAGTTAAACCTACCAAATGATCACTAAATACACTCCCTGAAAACAGAAAGCAAACCCTAGACTATTCTTTATGTGACCCTGTGGTAATACATTCTGTTGAATTTTTTTTTTTTTTTT
>SJYV01006839.1:476322-488394 GCA_006410875.1 Neotragus pygmaeus
CTCTTCCCCCTTTTTTTTTTTTTTTTCAATTTTTACTTGTTTCTTTTTGTTTGGCTGTATTGGGTCTTATTTGCAGCACGTGGGAGCTGTAATCTTTGTTGTGGTATCAGGAATCCTTGATTGCAGCATGTGGGATCTAGTTCTCTGGCCAGGGATAGAACCTGGGCCGCCTGCATTGGGGAGCTCAGAGTCTTCGCCACTGGACCACCAGGGAAGTCCTTGCTCTCCCGTTGCCTGTTGATGCGTTGTGTCTTCCAGCAGTTCCCCTCTCCCCTTCAGTTTTGGTTGGACATGAGACTTGTTTTAACCAGCAGAATGGAATGGTAGTGACGCTGGTTTACTTCTGGGTGTAAGCCTTAAGAAGGCCTGGAAATTTCTCCTTTTGCACTCTGGGAAGGAAGCCATGGGGAGAAACCCGAGTGGAAGAGAATGGAGGCCCTCATTCAGTTGCCCTTCCTTGAGATACTCTAGCTGATACCATGTGAACAATAATCACTTGGTCTATTCACAGAGTTGTCAGGAGTTCTAAATTATTATGGTGCAGTTTGCCTCTAAGGTGCTCCCAACAGTGCTCGCCTCCCCTCTGGGATTCACATCCGTGCATCATCTCCTCCCACAGTGTGCAGGAGGATATTACAGTCTGCATGTGACGTTTGAAGCTAGATCATAAAAGGCAACATGGCTTCTATCTTGCATACTTTTGCTATGTTGGAAGCCAGACGCCATGTCGTGAGGATACTCAAGCAGCTCCGGAGACATGTACATGTGCTAACGCAGACCTGAGCGTTCCTGCCAGCAGCCAGCACTCCCTTGCCAGGCAACGAGGAAACTACTTGGAAGTGGATCCTGTAGTCTAGTGAAGCCTTCGTTTGACTGGAACCGTAGCTGACATCTTGACTGCACCCTTTTACAAGTCAGGATCACTCAGCTAAGCCTCTTCCAGATTCCTGACCCACAGAAACTGTGAGATAAGAGATGCTTCCTGTTTGAAGCTACTAAGTTTGGGGATAGTCCGTGTACAATAATAGATGACCACAACACTCCCTTGATGACCGTTTTCCTCTGTGGTCCTTTGGTAGAAAAAAGAGTCCTTCATTCTATACTAGATGGAGAAAGTGCTGCCATCACAGAAACAATTTGAAAATAACTATAGAAATTATTCATCATCTAACAGCCTACAGTGGCCACTTGCCTTAATATTACCTAGCCATTGGTCTCAGGAAACTAGGAGTCTTATAAATATAAGTAGATCCAAACTAGGATAAAATTGCCCTTGAAACATATGTTATAAAGACTAGGAAGAAAAATTAGAATTTTTAGATTTTGTTGTCCTCTTTCTTTTGGATGAAATGAGACTGTAAAAAATAATGTTTTATTTAAACTAAAGGCTTTAGGTTGAGAGAAGAAAAAGTTGAAAATACACTTCAGTTCTTCACCCGAAGTATCATTCCATCCCCAATTTTTTCTTTTTATGCCAAATTTAATTCAGGCCAATTGAGCAAATATTTACTGATTGAGGATAGAATTTTGTGTCAGGCGTTGCTGAGTGGTCAGACATCATTCTTGGCTCATAGAAAGTGAAAGTGTTCACTGCTCAGTTATGTTTGCTTCTTTGTGACCCAGTGAACGTTAGCCTGCCAGGCTCCTCTATTCATGGAATTCTCCAGGCAAGAATACTGCAGTAGATTGCCATGCCCTCCTCCAGGGGAATCTTCCTGACCCAGGGCACGAACCCAGGTCTCCTGCATTGCAGGCAGATTCTTTACCATCTGAGCCATCAGGGAAGCCTCTCTTGGGTCTCAAGGAGCCTCTAAGTATACAATGAGATAAACTGAGAAAAGAATTGAGGAAATTGAAAATGTGGATGAGGCTTTGAAGTAGACGATCTTGATTGTGGGGATTTGGGATCTAACCCTAGAAGTGAGTAAGGACTATGTGATTGTTTTCAGCAAGAGTTTTCTGGTCATGATACTAATAGAAAGATTAACCTATATGCAAGGGTGATCTGAATTGAGAAGAGAAGGGGATTCAGGGAACTTCCCTGGTGGTCCAGTGGTTAAGAATCCTTCTTGCAGTGCAGGGGATGTGGGTTTGATCGGTGGTCAGGGAACTAAGATCCCACATCCCAGGAAGCAACTAAGCCGGAGAGCTGCAAAAACAACAACAAAAAAAATGTCCTGCATAATGCAACTAAGACCCAGCATAACCTAAATAAATAAATATTTAAAAAGAGAAGGGAATTCAAGTCTCAAGATGCTAGTGTGAAAGGCATGGGAAAGATGATCCTGTCCATCGCTCTTGTATAGATGAACACATATGTGATACCTCAGTTCAGTTCAGTTCAGTCGCTCAGTCATGTCCAAATCTTTGTGACCCCGTGGACTGCAGCATGCCAGGCCTCCCTGCCATCACCAACTCCCGGAGCTTACTTAAACTCAGCTCCATTGAGTCGGTGATGCCATCCAACCATCTCATCCTCTTCTCCTTCCCTCTTCAGTCTTTCCCAGCATCAGGGTCTTTTCAAATGAGTCAGTTCTTCGATCAGTTGGCTTAAGTATTGGAGTTTCAGCTTTAGCATCAGTCCTTCCAGTGAATATTCAGGACTGATTTCCTTTAGGTTGGATCTCCCTGCTGTCCAAGGGACTCTGAAGAGTCCTCTCCAACACCACAGTTCAAAAGCATCAATTCTTTGGCGCTCAGCTTTCTTTACAGTCCAACTCTCACATCCAGATGCTGTTATAAGGGAGCTCTTAGGGTCCGGTGCAGTGAAAGGGAAGCATGGGCCTCTCCTTAGAACGTGCATTCAAATGCAGGCCTTCACTCTGACGCCTGAGCAGTCCAGGAAGGCTGCCTGATGGATCTTAGACTATGTCCCGCTTTTATGGTAGGAGCGCACAGGTGTGTATTGTAAAAGTTAAATGTCAGTTAAATGAGAACTTATAAAAGTCTCAGTATTGTTATTTCTCTTCTTTTAAGGAAAAAAGTTAAAACATGGGCTCTTTGACCCTCCCTAATATGCAAAGCACCTTCTGGGACTCAGGGCTGTAGAGCAGGTGTCAGTGACTGTGCTTGCTTATGCTGGGAACAGGTCTCTGGAGGGAGTCTGAACAGGTTAAGCCTTGAGCACTGGCTGAGATTTCCAGCTGGGAAACACGCACATATGGCTTTGCTCCTAGTCTCTTCTATTAGATTATGGATATCCTTTCTTTTTCCTAAGTATTTTCTTTTCCACAATTAGCAGTATGTGTTTTCTGTTTTTTAGCCTCCTTGCTCTAAATGAACAGTTGTTTTGTCTATAAATTAACAGAATCATAAGACAAAGCACACCAGTGCCTGGCCCAAACAAAATCTGATGAGTTGAACAAAGCAATTTCCTTTGCCCAACTGTCTGCTCTAAAATATATAACCCCAGACAAGACTTCTTTGTCAACTTTGCTGTCTTCATTTTTTAGTTATGTGAAGTTAAACTTAATTAAACACATGTGATCCTTTTAACTTAATCAACTTTGAGGGCATATGGTAGACATGCTACTGTGGTAGATACTGAAATATTCTTGGCCATTATTATTTTGCTGTGTGTGCCGTCCAGCTTTGTGGGCTTAAAATTGACCCACAAATGACAAGCACCTATGAGTAGTTTTATTTGAAAGATGCAAAAATTCATATTATGTGACAATTTTTTGAGTAGAGGTACCCTACCTATATATGAGTTGAGTTTAGTTCGGTTGCTCGGCCGTATCCAACTCTCTGTGACCCCATGGACTCCTGCACACCAGGCTTCCCTATCCTTCACCAACTCCCAGAGCTTGCTGAAACTCATGGATTTTCTAGTATCATGTATGGATGTGAGAGTGGGCTTCCCTGGTGGCTCAGTTGGTAAAGAATCTGCCCTAAATGTGGGAGACCTGGGTTCGATCCCTGTGTTGAGAAGATCCCCTAGAGAAGGGAACTGCTACCCATTCCAGTATTCTGGCCTGGAGAATTCCATGGGCTGTATAACCCATGGGGTTGCAAAGAGTCAGACATGACTGAATGACTTTCACCTGTACATGAATACAGATACATTTTTTGCATTATGGGTCTGGATAGCTATAAGGATTGCCTGCACAAACCATAGGATTCAGAGTTGAAAGAGATGAAATCAGTTTGGATATTTCTTTGCACACCATTAATCATTTTTAATCAGATTAATGTTTCATGTAACCTTTGTCCTTATTACTCTCTAGCTATTTCCTAAATGCATACTGAGTTATTACATATGTGCAGTGATATTATGGCCTTTTATATTTGACCTCTTATTTATTAAAAATGTTTTGCCTGTATTATATTTTTCTTTCTTCTTTTTAGCTTTATTGAGATAGAAGTAAATTGTCTGGTGTAGACTGGACGCTTTGCACATATGTATATACCAGTGCTCCTCTCTCAGCTCATCCCCCTTCTCCTTCCCCACTGTTCTTTATGTGTGTTATATTCCTGCCCTGCAGAGAGTTCATCAGTACCTTCTTCTAGATTCTCTATATATGCACTAATATATGATATTTGTTTTTCTCTTTTTGACTTCACTCTATATGAGACTCTAGGTTCATCCACATCGCTACAAATGACCCAATTTTGTTTCTTTTATGGGCTTGTTTAAAAGCTTGTTTATTTATATGCATTAAAAATTTTTATTTTATATTGGCGCATACTTGGTTAACAATAGTTTGGACATTTTAAAAATGAGAAAATGAGCCCTAAATTAACAGAAAGACAGTGAGGATCTTGGCTAAATGTAGACACATCTATTTGTGTTCTCAGTCGTGTCCTGTCCTGTTTATTTTAGTATCCCCCTCCCCCGTTTCTCTTTACATTCAGCATGTTGGTATAATAGTGACTCATACTTTGAACAGGGTTCTTGCACAATATTTTCCAACTCTGAGTATGAATGTATGCATATGACAGTATATTTACATACAATGTCAGAAACAGACTTGGGCCACGTTAATGGGAAATGGGCTGGGGCCCTGAAGCGTTTTCTGTCCCTTGCTCTTAGATGAGGTCGTCATTGTGAAAACACAGCAGTGCACGTCTTTCCCATTATTGCAGTGGTGTTTCATCAGCTGTGTCTTGCCTCTCAGCTCCTCATTAAGTTGTAATCAGAGAGCAATTTCAGCTTCCAGTTCTCTTTTCCAATTAAATTAGATATACCCTCTAATATCTCTCATTATTACAAGAGTTTATGTTAAGAAACAGTTTGAGATGGGATTTTTTTTTGTATTTCAAAAAATTGTAGAGGAGAGACTATTTAAATCCAGAAACAGAAATAGATTGACTTGGACATGCTTTGTTTTGGTTTTTATGCTGAAGTGAAAGTTGTTTAGAACTTAGAATTAGTATGCTCTCTGAGTACTCAGGGCTGTCACCAATTTGAGGGTGGTTTTTTTTTTTAAGTTTATGATATATTTCTTTTTTAAAAAAATACTTGATCCAAGTATAGTTGATTTACAATGTTGTATTAATTTCTGCTGTACAGCTGAGTGATATGTAGAATCTAAATTACGACACAATGGAACAGAAACAGACTTGAACACAAACAGAAACAGAATGGGACTTCAGCTTTGTCATCAGTCCTTCCAGTGAATATTCAGGGTTGATTTCCTTTAGGATTGACTGGTTTAGTCTCCTTGCTGTCCAGGGGATTCTCAAGTCTTCTCTAGCACAATCGAAAGCATCAGTTCTTCAGCTCTCAGCCTTCTTTATGGTCCAGCTCTCACATTGCACATGACTACTAGGAAAACCATAACTTTGACTATACAGATCTTCGTCAGCAAATTTATGTATCTGGTTTTTAATACATTGTCTAGGTTTGTCATAGCTTTCCTTCCAAGGAGGAAGTGTCTTTTAATTTCATGGCTGCAGTCATCATTCAGAGTGACTTTGGAGCCCCCCAAAATAAAATCTGTTACTGTTTTCACTTGTATTTGCCATGAATTGATAGGACTGGATGCCATGATCTTAGTTTTTTGAATGTTGAGTTCTCCAGGGGATCTCCCCACCTAGGGGTTGAACCCAGGTCTCCTGCATTGCTGGCAGATTCTTTACTGTCTGAGCCACTCAGGAAGCCCTTTTAAACTTTCGGTTCTTTTTAATTCAGAATTTCAAGCATATGTAAAAGTAGAAAAAATAGTATATTGTATTCCCTCTATGCTCATCACTCCAATAATTATAAAATCTAATCATTCTTTGTCTTGGAAAAGCCTGGAATCCCAGTTCTCTACCTTACCTCATTCAGATGCCATGCATTATTTTGGGCAAGGTCATCATCTCTTTTGCAGCTGTAAATTGATGAAGATAAAGCAACACATGTTATTTATTGACTTCTGACTTACATGTTTAAAACACCATTTCAACAACACTACATAATTTGTAGCATGTTCTCAGTTGCTTCAGTCGTGTCTGACTCTTTGTGACCCTCTGGACTATAAACCACCATGCTCTCTGTCCATGACATTCTCCAGGCAGGAATACTGGTGTGGGCTGCCATGCCCTCCTCCAGGATGTGTTCCAGACTCTGGGATCGCATGCAAATCTCCTGCATCTCCATCACTGCAAGCAGATTCTTTACCACTTAGCCACCGGGGAAGCTTTTTTCAAAAAGAAATATCCTGGAGAATTTGATTAAAAGTTGATTGTTAAATGTTGAAAGACCAGAAAGAACAGTAAGCAAATTCCTTTCAGAATTAGTATGAATGCACATAACCCTGACCATTAGCTGTGTTCAGCCTTTTATTGGCCACATTTGATTTTGTGATCTGGAAACATCCTTGGTCATTTGGTACCTGGTGGTAGTGGGTTAGTCAAGATGTGTGTAAATACAACTTTTGGCATTCATTAATCCCTTGTCCCAGGTGGTCTGTGGCAAAATGATACTCCAAGGGGTCCCCTGTTTGTCCTTAATATTTCTAATGAAGGAATGTTTTTGTAGGACTCTAATAGTACATGTCTTAAAGATATATTTTTTATATTTTTGTATATGTAAGTTCTTGGCTTTCTTAAATATCATCCATATCTTTTCTTGGTTTGCTACTTAACAACTTAAATGTCATCTTGTCTGAGATTAATATTTTTTCAATTCAGATAAACAGAGAGAGAAATGGAGACTCTAGGTTTTTTAAATTTAGAATGAAAATGTTCTGATGGTGACCAAGTTTTTAAGGTTTTTCCTGGGAAGGCTAATTATATTACCAACCATAACCTTCTAATATGGATCTAAGATGGCTTCTACTCTACCTCTCCTGGTTGTTGGTATTTGAAATTTCTTCAACTCCCTTAAATTTTTAAAATTTATGTACAGATAGATTTGCTGTTAAAGATAAAACATATTTGTATGGCCAGAGTAGTTAGCTGCTTGTTACAGATGCCTGGCCCAGTCAGATGGGCCCCCTTAGCCTAGGGAGAGCCTGACTTTTACATTTATTAACAATAATCCATTGCTTTTTATATAAGATACTATTATTGGTAGGGCTTCTCTAGTGGCTCAGACAGTAAAGAATCTTCCTGCAACACAGGAGACCCAGGTTGGATTTCTGGGTTGGGAAGATCCCCTGGAAAAGAGAATGGCAACCCATTCCAGTATTCTTGCCTGGAGAATTCCATGGAGAGAGGAGCCTGGTGATCTATAGTCCATGGAGTCACAAAGTAGGACACGACCAAGTGGCCACATCCTACTTCAGAGAACAATGTTAGATGACACTGAGGTGCTTATTTTTCTCAAAAGCTTATAAGCCAACAATAATGTCATACCATTCAGATTATCTTACACATTGATAATATCCAACGAGCGCTTCATATATGCTAGCTTTCCCTATGTCTAATGGATTCTGAACTTAGCCAGAAATACGTGTTACCTGTTGATCAAGCACCCACTGTGCCGTTACAGAGCTGACCACCATTGAGGGAACGGAAAATGAATCGTACCGTCCCTGCCTTCAAGGAGTGTGTGTATAGTCTAAGGGGGCAGGAAGGTGCATCATTGTCATAGGTGAGTGGCCGGTGGTCAGATAAAAGTGATGGCATGAAGTGCTTCGGATTCAGAGATTGAAGGGATCAAGAAAGGGAATATTAGTGAACCAGCGTTTGAGCTGGGGCATTTTTCTTGGGTTTTGTTCATTCGGAAGGAAGATGAAGCTACCAGAATAGCTTAAGTTTAAAAGGAGGGGGGCTTTTTAGACTTCACTGGTGGCATGGTGGATAGGCATCCACCTTCCAGTGCAGGGAACATGGGTTCGATCCCTGACTCAGTAAAATTCCACATGCCTCGGGGTAACTGAGCCTGTGCACCACAGCTTCGGAAGCCCACAGCCCTAGAGCCTTGCCTGCAGCAAGAGAAGGCAGTGCAATGGGAAACCTGCGCCCACAGCGCAGGTAGCACCCTCCCCTCCCCGCCCCCACCCCGCAACTAGAGAAAGCCCGCAGGCAGCGAGGAAAACCCAGCATAGCCATAAATAAATGAATATTTAAAAGTGGGTGTGCATAATAGACCCATCACTCCTCCCTGGAGTTACAGGTAATCAGGTCCTCCCTGTCTCATCCACTCCGTATCTCTGTGACTTGGGTCCACAGCCATCTCCTCCTAGTATCTCTCTCTGTCCATCTTATTTTCTTGCTTCTTCCAATTGCCTGCTTCCTGTCCCCTCGTGGTTTTGCCAGGCACCACCTCTGCCTGTGACTTCCCCTGCCTGCCAGCCTTAGCTAACCAGAGCCTGGATGTGTTCGTTCACAACGCTTAAGCAAGGAGAACGCAGTTGACAGAGTGCTTTCCTCTGGCTATAATCAGCTTTGGGGCCAGAGCTGCAGAGTTAAAATATGGGCACTTAGGAGAGCTCTTGCCGAGGAAGGGGGTGGGGGCTGGAGGGCTGCAGAGAGGGGCAGGCATGTTGGCAGCCTCCTGACCAATTCAGCCAACGTTCATGAAGGTGGACCACCTCCAGGAGGCTGCGAGTGGGGGTCTCATTGTGTTTCCTGCCTGTGGAAAGTATGTTTTCAACAGGGAGGTGGTGCACATATGTACTTAACCCGAATGTCAGGCACACTGCGATAAATACCAGAAAGCATTCCTGAAGTGGGTGAGAAGGGTTCACATCTATTACACTGTGAGTGGAGGAGGTTTGTCCATGGGGGAGGAACCTCGTGGACCTCGGCATTTGAAGTGCAGTGTAAGGGTCTTAAGAAGAGTGTGCTTGTTGCACAGTGAGTGTGTTTATTCAGTGACTGCCCTGTGTAATTTTAAGAAGGGTTTTTAGGAACTGTGGACTGTCTGCTTTTCAGGGAACTGACCCAAGCCTAAATTTGCTTCTGCTTTAAGTATTGATTACTGAAGCTGTCATCATCTGAATTTTTTCATAATTAAAAAAACAGTGATCAGTGGGATCAAATAGGTGACATATTGGAAAAGGATGGGGGCCCTATAAAAATCAGGCTTTGCTAGTACCTGCTGTTTTAGCAAATTCTCAGCAATGCTTGTTGTGTGAGCACACCATGCATGCAACATACAAATGAAATAGCTTAGGGATCTCAGATATCTTTATTTCCTATCTTTGTGGTGTGAGGCACCACAGAGAGAATGCTTGTCATGAATTATTTGTCTCATAACATCAAAATGCTTGTCTCTGATCATATATTGGCACTGTTTAATAAAAAATAAGATACAGTCCAACTCTTTGCAACCTCATGGGCTGTAGTCCACCAGGCTCCTCTGTCCATGGAATTCTCCAGGCAAGAATACTGGAGTAGGTAGACATTCCCTTCTCCAGAGGATGTTCCTGACGAAGAAATAGAAACCGGGTCTCCTGCATTGCAGGCAGATTCTTTACCGTCTAAGCCACCAAGGAAGATATAGTATTTCAGAATTTTGTCAGAAACCTCAGTATGGTTTTTATTGTGTTTTTGTGTTTTATTGTGTTTTTTGTGTTTTTATGGTGTTTTATTGTGTGTCTTTCTGACTTGGAAGTTCCTTGTGCTTGTGGTAATCACTGTGCCTAACTGGGACTAGATGTACTTCAGAAGAAATTACGTGTCTTCAATGTTTGGTGTGCCTTTTAAATAAACTTCCTGAATTGAGAACAGCAATTTTTTATTCTCTTTGGCAAATTCGAATTAATAGCTCCTTGTCTCAGGGTAAAAGTGGCTGCTTGGGTGGAAGTTGCCACTTCCCTTTTCATTGTTAAGCAGTAGGCAAACCATGCATGGGATTTGTGTGGTTTCCTAGTCTCCTCCAACTGTCTGTTAACAATCGCCGATGTCCCTGTCCTAGATAAAGAAGGTAAAGCATGGGAAATAACACATACACCCTAGATTTTAGGGTGGAAACTGGAAGGAAATTCCGTGTTTGGCTGATCACTTTGTACAGCTCTGGTGGCCTTCAGGGAATAAGCCCTGTCTTCTCAGATCGTTTTGTTGCTATTGTTCAGTCGCTCAGTCATATCCAAGTCTTTGTGACCCTGTGGACTGCAGCTCGCCAGGCTTCCATGTCCTTCCCCGGTCCTGGAGTTTGCTCAGACTCATGACCATCGAGTTGGTGATGTCATCCAACCATCTCATCTGCTGTCACCCCCTTCTCCTCCTGCCCTCAATCTTTCCCAGCATCAGGGCCTGTCTGATGAGTCTGCTCTTCATATCAGATGAAGTTTTGAAGCTTCGGCTTCAGCATCAAACTTTCCAGTGAATATTCAGTGTTGATTTCCTTTAGGATTGACTGTTTTGATCTTGCTGTCCGAAGGACTCTCAAGCATCTTCTTCAGTACCGCAGTTGGAAAGCATCAGTTCTTCAGCACCGCAGTTGGATAGCATCAGTTCTTAAGCACTCTTTCATCTTAATTGGTCCATGTGCAGTTCTATCTGCTAGAAAATTACCCACCAAATAAGTTACTGCTTTTTGCACCAGTTATTACCTTAGGACACTGAGATGGAAGGCATGTGAACCAGCCATATACATATACATATATATATATATATAGTTTTCTTATCAATATGTATCCTACTGATAGTTTTTTGGTTTTGAATTAAAACAAAGAAAATATGACTTGACTGTGCCTCCTGCGGGCATAGTCCTCCTTGGTAGAAAGCGAAGGCTCCTGAGGAAAGCCTCAGCAGGGTAGTATTTCTGTGAAGTGGCAGCTGGAACCCCTTTAGAAAAATGCAGTAACTCACACTTTACTGCACACAATGTCGTGTCCCTCAGGGCGAGCTCTCTGGTGTCACAGAGTTTATGACTCATGAGTGCTGTACTTTTGTGATGTAATAAACAAGACAAGGTGGTGGGAGAATTATATTCCTGCCCCCAAAGCCACTTCACCTTTTATTCTGTTGGAAACAAAAGCCATGGGGATATTAAATTTCAGTGGCATTTTCAAGTTGAACATTGTCTGTGACGGAAATGCATGCGTTGAAGCGTTAAGCTACTTAACAGGATCTGATTTACATATCCTTCTCTGTGTGTTTACATAGCTTGTACCGCCCCCGTTGAATTTGCCTCAGACTACACTGACCAGCGGCTGTTTTTTAGATGCTGCTCTAAGAAACAGTTCTCTTGTGGCTCAGCTGGTAAAGAATCCACCTACACTGTGGGAGACCTAGGTTCTATCCCTGGGTTAGGAAGATCCCTGGGAGAAGAGGAAGGCTACCCACTCCAGTATTCTGGCCTGGAGAAATGTATCAGTTCAGTTCAGTCGCTCAGTCGTGTCCGACTCTTTGTGACCCCATGAATTGCAGCACGCCAGGCCTCCCTGTTCATCACCATCTCTCGGAGTTCACTCAGACTCATGTCCATCGAGTCCGTGATGCCATCCAGCCATCTCATCCTCGGTCGTCCCCTTCTCCTCCTGCCCCCAATCCCTCCCAGCATCACAGTCTTTTCCAATGAGTCAGCTCTTTGCATGAGGTGCCCAAAATACTGGAGTTTCAGCTTTAGCATCATTCCTTCCCAAGAAATCCCAGGGCTGATCTCCTTCAGAATGGACTGGTTGGATCTCCTTGCAGTCCAAGGGATACTCAAGAGTCTTCTCCAACACCACAGTTCAAAAGCATCAATTCTTC
>SJYV01006839.1:489566-526669 GCA_006410875.1 Neotragus pygmaeus
CCAGTCTGTTGTTCCATGTCCAGTTCTAACTGTTGCTTCCTGACCTGCATACATGCATGGACTAAGGGAAATCCTGGTAAGGACAAGCATGTTGAGCCATTTGGTCCGTTAGGATCCCGTGACCCAGGTCCTGTGTTTCATCGTTATTGCCATGTGTTTTGTGAGGGAAAATTGGAAGCTGCCTACCTGACTTTGAGTAATATCAGTATACTGCAAAGTTACTATGATCAGGGGAACTGGTTTGTAATTCTTCAAAAGATCTGATTATCTCTATGAACATATTATATATAGAGAAGAAGTGTTCAACTTTTTTTTTAATGAGATTAAATTACCTATATTTTTTAATTAAAGAGAAAATGTGTGTAAAAGTATCAAAGGAGAGTGCCTGGGAGAAATTTGAAAGTAGAGACTAGGATATATTCAGTCTACTACTATTGCTGACATCACTTAATCCGTGATGGAGGAACAGGGATGGTTTTTAAAAGTAATTGAAGTAGTTTGTGAAATATTTGGGATCTGAGCGTAAGAGTTCAGCATTTTGAAGATACACTTTTGTTATAAAGTGTTGCCAAATGAACTAAATTTTGTAGAATCTTAATGAAGTAATCACATAACATTTTATCAATAAGAAAATATTCCTGTTCAGTAGAAAACTGTCTGAAATTTTATCTGTGATTGTTAGCTCTGTAAAATAACAGATGATGACCACTCTGTCACTGCACTTTACTAGCACAGAGCTTGACACATCATAGGTACTCAGTAAAATTTTAGTCAGTTGGATAGTACCCATGCATTAAGGTAGGATCCAATAAAAACTTACTGAAACTTTACAATGTACCAGTCACTATTTTAAGTTCAGGCAGGGGAAGAGTGAACAAGAAAAATACAAAGTCAATGCCCTTGTTGAGCGTATATTCTAGAAGGAAAGACAGACAATAAACCACGCAGGACGCGGGCTTGATCCTGGATCAGGAAAATCCCCTGGAGAAGGGAATGGCAACCCACTCCAGTATTCTTGCCTAGAAAATTCCATGGACAGAGGAGCCTGGTGGGCTGAGTAGTCCATGGGGTCACACAGAGTCAGACTCGACTGAGAGACCCTTTCACTTTCACACTGACCAGCGCTCTGTTTTTTAGAGCAGATTTAGATGCTAGCAAAATGGAGAGGGAGGTGCAGAGATTTCCTCTGTACCCCCTGCCCTGACTCATAGTAGCTTCTCCCCTTTTCTCAACATCCCCCAGCAGAATAGGCCGTTTTTTACACTATGTATGTATATTTCTTTTTGGCTGCCCTGGGTCTTCGTTGCTGGGCTCAGACTTTTCTCTGGTTGTGTCAAGCTCAGACTACTCTTTGCTGTAGTTCATGGGCTTCTTGAGTCTGTGGCCTCTCTTGTTGCAGATCCCTGGCTTTAGGCATTCGGACTTCAGTAGTTATGGCCCAGGGGCTTGATGGCTTGGCGGGTTAAGAATCAGCCTACAATGCTGGAGACTTAGGAGATGTGAGTTCCATCCTTGGATCAAGAAGAGATCCCCTAGAGGAGGAAATGGCAACCCACTCCAGTTTTCTTGCCTCAAAAATCCCATGGGCAGAGCAGCCTGGTGGGCTGCTGTCCATGGGATCACAAAAGAGTCAGACACGACTGAGCACAACACACAATAATGGGCTAAGTTGCCCTGAGGCACGTGGGACCTTAAGTCCCCAAGTGGGGATCAAACCCATGTACCCTGCATTAGCAAGTAGATTCTCAACCACTGGGCCACCAGGGAAGTCCCCAGAGTAGTACACGTATTACCATTGGTGAACCTCCATGGACACATCAGGATCATCCAAAGTCCATAGTTGATGGACTAGTTGGGTCCACTCTTGGTGTTGTACATTCTATGAGTCTGGACAAATGTATAATGACATGCACTCACCACCACAGTATCGAGTACCATAGAGAATTATTTCACTGTCCACCAAATCCTTTATGCTCTTCCTGTTTATCCCTCCTTCCCCCTAATCGCTGGTCATCACTGGTCTTGTTACTGTTGCCCTAGTTTTGCCTTTTCCAGAATGTCACATAGTTGGACTCATACATGTATTTTCACACTGGCTTCTTTCACTTAATAGGCAACTAAGAGTCCTCTGTTGGAGAAGGCAATGGCAACCCACTCCAGTGTTCTTGCCTGGAGAATCCCAGGGATGGGGGAGCCTGGTGGCTGCCGTCTATGGAGTCGCATAGAGTCGGACACGACTGAAGCGACTTAGCAGCAGCAGCCAAGATTNGCAACCCACTCCAGTGTTCTTGCCTGGAGAATCCCAGGGATGGGGGAGCCTGGTGGCTGCCGTCTATGGAGTCGCATAGAGTCGGACACGACTGAAGCGACTTAGCAGCAGCAGCCAAGATTCCTCTATGTCTTCTCATGGCTTTATAACTCCTTTCTTTTTCCTGCTGGGTAATCCGTTGTCTGGATGGACCACAGTTTTCACTCGTTTTCAGTGCTTTAATTTTTTAATAGATTTGACCTCAGGGTTGGGATAGGATGAGACAAGTGAGGCACTCAGGAATTAAGATAAGTCATATTTTCATGCACTATTTAAAGGTCAAAAATTAATGCCCCAAACTCCACAGTGAACAAAAGAGCAACATTTTAAAGACAGAAAGTTCCCTCTGAACCTCACTGACAATCATTAGCAAAATTCCTTCTATCCATAACCCACACTGTGGACAGTATCTTCGTGCTCTGAAACCTGCTTCTTCCCCAAAGTCACTGCCTCCCTCAAAGCCTTTTCAGGTCATTGTTTCCTCGAAGCCCTCCCAGCATTGACATAGGGATATCTTCCTTTTCCTGCATTTTCACTTCCAAACCATACTTTCCTCCTCCTCCCTAAAAAACATCCCCCACCCAACCTGTGGATAGACTAGTTCCCACCTGTCCTCTATTTGTTGAAGGCATCCAAAGGAGTGTTTCGGTCTCAGGGGCATCCCCCTCAATCTTCAAAGATTTTAGGCCCTCATTCTCTGTCATTCAGCCAACTGCATCTTTCATCATTCTTAGCTGATTTTGATATCAACCTCGATGCTCCAAGATTCCAGTTTCTCTGTTCCTTGATTTTTATTCCTCCAGTGATCTTGATTTTATCATTCTTCGGCCATTCCCTCTGAAATTCATATTATAGTCCTTGCAGATATCAGTGACTGTACCTCCTCCAGAATCTTAATTTCAGCTTTGACTCTCCAACTACTGCTTCTATCCAACCCACTTTTTTTTTTTTTTTTTTTTTTTGGTACCTTTAGGACAGAATTCTGTAGCCCACAGCAGGACTCACTGATACTACATCGGTTTGGCTGTCATGGGTTTTAGTTGCTGCATGCAAGATCTTTCATCTTAATTGAGGGGACTGACCAGGGATCAAAGCCNTTTTTTTGGTACCTTTAGGACAGAATTCTGTAGCCCACAGCAGGACTCACTGATACTACATCGGTTTGGCTGTCATGGGTTTTAGTTGCTGCATGCAAGATCTTTCATCTTAATTGAGGGGACTGACCAGGGATCAAAGCCAGGCCCCCTACTGGAGTCTTAGCCACTGGACGACCAGGGAAGTCCTAATACTACAGTCTTTGAACTGTGCATCCCACTCTTCCTACATCCCCACTTTAGATTCTGTTATAACCCATCATTGTAACCATTTGCGTGCTTCTATCCTCAGTTCTCTTATATTTTCTCTCTTCATTGTATTTAACTGACAAAACAGCAAGTCTGGTGAAATGCAAGATTTATACAAGGGCAAGACCATTTTAGAAACAAATTTTTATGTTTCTGGTTTTCCTTCAAATCTCTTCTCATTATTATTAATAAATAGAAGTGATCTGCTATTTTCATAAACCCATTTTACTTTATCAAGTTTTACATTTCTTCCAAGTGTTCAGTAAACACCATGATTTATTGAGAACAGTAATCAGAGTGAAGAGCTGTAGTTAGTTATCAAGGGAAGAGATTCATAAATGCAGTTCTTTATCTAAAGGACATTCATGATAACTGTTTGATAAATTATTCTTATGTAAATTACTCTGAACAAAGAGAGAAATTTTTACAGAGAGATCTTGCTGTGTGTCATATCCTGTGTGTGAAATGTTTGCCTAGTTGTCTGAGACGGGGTTGGGTTGAATTTCAGTCATGGTAATATTCTCAGGTGTATTTACCATAACGTTATTTAGGGGGGATATCCCTGGTGGTCCAGTGGCTAAACCTTTATGCTCCCAATGCAGGGGTCTGGGGTTTGATTCCTGGTCAGGGAACTAGTTTCCATGTGCTGCAACTAAGACCTGGTACAGTCAAATAAATAAAAATAGTTTTAAAAATTATTTTGGGTATTACAGACTATCTTCACACCCATTTACTTTGCATTGAAATGACCCCGTACTTTTAAGAGCCCCCCTACAATGGACTACAGTCCATAGGGTCATATCGAACCAAACTGAGTGACTTAGCATGCTCGCACCTCCTCCCTTTCTTTTTTATCTTCCCTAGAAAATATGTTTGAACAGAGAAGTCTGGTAGGCTACAGTCCATGGGGTCGTACGAGTCGGACACAGCTTAGTGACTAAACCACAAAACCACTAGAAAATAGGTTAAAGGACTTCTCTGGTGGTCCAGTGGTTAAGACTATGTACTCCTAATGCAGAGGTCTCAGGTTTGAATCCTAGTCAGGGAACTAGATCCCACATGCTGCAGCTAAGACCCAGCACAGCCAAATAAATTTTAAAAAGAAAAAAAAATGGTAAGCTGGAATGGGTGCTTATAAAATAGGAGTACGTGTAAAGTAAAAGTTAGATTGCGTCAGGTTTTGATTGTATGATCATTTTCTTTACCCTGAATTCCCCAAAGTGTTGGTCGCTCTGTCCTGTCCAACTTTCTGTGACCCCATGGATTGCAGCCAACCAGGCTCCTCTATCTATGGAGTTTTCCAGGCAAGAATACTGGATTGGGTTGCCATTCCCTTCTCCAGGGGGTCTTCCCAATCCAGGGATTGAACCCAGTTCTCTCGCATTGCAAGCAGGTCTTTTTTTTTTTTTTTTTTTAACCATCTGAGCCACCAGGGAAGCCCAAACTTGACTACCGAATATATAGAGCCAGCCTGAATGTATAGAGCCAGCCTGTATATATATATATCAAACCCTTGAGATAGCAGCGTGGTTCATCAGGTGCCTGTGTGCCAGCCCCACCTCAGGTAACAATGTACCCTCTCTGTGTGCTCTCCCAGGTCTACCCTGAACTACAGATCACCAATGTGGTGGAAGCGAACCAACCAGTGACCATCCAGAACTGGTGCAAGAAGGGCCGGAAGCAGTGCAAGACCCACGCACACATGGTCATTCCCTACCGCTGCCTGGGTGAGCTGGCCGGCCTTGGCGCCGGCGTTGATGGGCCATGGGCTTTGGGCATAAACGGGAAGGATGTTCTAATGATTAGATCAGATATGCAGGCTCTTCCTTCAGCATATTGCCACTCTGTATTAGACTATATTTTGGACTCTTATTATAAAAGTATCCTGTGTCCTGACAATAAAGGAGCAGTATTTCCGGGCTTCCAGCCTCAGAATGAATTTACCTAATGTGTTTAATTAAAAATTGTGGGCCTCTTCTACAACTGCTGAATGAAAATGTCTGGTCTGGTGGTGGGGCCCAGAAATCTTAGTTTCACCAATTTCTGTAGGTGATTGTCCCGTACCTGAATTGTCTAGAATTAGTAGAATTCACACCTTGTATGTTTCTTGACATAGGCCTCATAGAAGAGAGAGCCTAATGTGCATTTTGCTAATTCTTAAAAAGCGCTTTCTACAACAGCGCCCTCCTCTTCCTATTTGATGATAATTGGGGAATTAGAGTTGAGCAAATTTTGTTATTCTGCTTACATCAAACTGGAGGAAGCAGTTTGATCACTCAGATTTAAATGTGTGCTTTCACTTTTTACTGACTTTTACTTTAAACCGTTGTTCTAAAAACTGAGTTGCTTTATGTAGTATCGTGTTTTTTCCTCTGGAAACACTGTCATACTCCACATTTAATCTGTCTTGGTTATTAGTTTCTTCCTGCCTGATTTTTTTTTTTAATGTAGTTAGGCAATAGGGAAATCAGCAGCCTTTGATCTGATAGCCAGCATCTAGATGTTTTCCAGAAGTATATTCATTGGCAAGGTAATTGTAAATAAGAACATAGGGATTTATCTGAGAACGACTTGGACAAGTATTGATACACATTCCAATAATGTCTTGTAAAAACTAAAAAGGGTCTTAAAAAAAAAAGTCCCCAACAACAAACTTAGAAATTCAGAATGACAAAGATTCTGTAATACGTGGGTCAAACATGAATGTCATAAGAACCTATTGATTACTGTAGATGCCTGCACACACTTTGAGACATTAATAGGAAACTGGGCTAATCTCCAGTGAATGAAGATTTCATCTGGTGGATTTATGATAAAGAAAATATGCAAACCCAGATTCTTAAACATTTGGCAGTTAAAGAGTTTCCTTGTTCCTAATTGCAGAAGACAACACTTTTGATGTGTTTAGCCACTTTCCCAGGCCGGGTATAGTATCTGGTATTAACTTAGCACGTCAGCAACACCTCTTCTTGACTACTCAGGGGACTAGATGATCATTATATACTTCTAGTAGGCCTATATCCACATTATATACTTCACCTGGCCTATATGAATCTCTTCTCATGTTTTCTCATTTTATGAATCCCTGGTATTTTTCTACTGAACCCCAAATTAGACCTTAACATGACAGTGACAAGCGGAACCCACAATGCCTCCAACTTTGTTACTGAGCTTAGATTAGAATGAAGGATTGTGCATACTACCTCACTCCTAGGTGATGGCAAATTTTCCATCTGTTTTTTTTTTTCCCCCTGATTTTTCAAATTGAACAAAATATTCTTTTAATTGTGTAATAGTAGTGTTAGTAGTAGTTGCTCAGTTGTGTTCAACTCTGCAACTCCACTGGACTAGAGCTTGCCGGGCTCCTCAATCCATGTTAGAGGAGAGAATACTAGAATACTTGCCTGGAGAGAATACTCCAGGCAAGAATACTAGAGCAGGTTGCCATTCCCTTCTCCAGGGAGCCTTTGTGATCGAACCCAGAGATCGAATCCAGCTCTCCCACATGGCGGGCAGATTCTTTGCCAGCTGAGCCACCAGGGAAATTCCATAGTGCTTTACAATTTTCAAAAGTTTCACAGTCATGATATCGTATAATCCCATAACAACCCGTTTTTTTCCTACCCCTATTCTGTCTCTCCTTCTTCCCTCTTCCCGCTGGTAGCCGCTAGTTTGTTCTCTTTATCTGTGAGTCTACTTCACTTTTGTTTTATTCATGGGTTTGTTGGGTCTTTTAGATTCCACATATAAGTGGTATCATACAGTATTTGTCTTTTTCTGTCTGACTTACTTCACTTAGCATTGATGCCCTCCAGATCTATTCATGTTGTTGCAAAAGGCAAAATTTCATTCTGTAACTAAAAGTATTACAAAGGGTGATTCATAATATAACCCCAATGAATATGCAAAGTGTGTCTTGTTTTCGGGAAAAGGAATGGAAAAGCATGTGTGTAATTTATGTATTTTTTAAATTCTATTTATACTGCATGGTCTCAATAGTTTGAATATTGTTTGTCCTGTTTTCTTCCCTTCCTTTCCCTTTTGTTCCTTTCTTCTTTCCTTCCCTCTCTGTGCCTGCCTAGATTTAACATCTGTTACACAGAGAGGTTATCAAGCATCTTATAGTTGCATAGGGCACCCATTGAAATACTCACTCTGTGAGTCAGATGATGTTGGATTTTTCAGTCTCACTTCACTGGTACAAATATTGAAAGTCAGCAAGACTGAATTTCTTGCAGTAACTCACACATCAGTTTAGCAGTAGAATCAGGACCAAAGCCCAAGGATTTTTGATTCGCAATCCAGATTTCCTTCCAGTATCAGCAGAAAATTGTGTTAGAGCCAATAACCACCTGATTTATAAAATCAAATCATAGAGGAAAGACTATGAATCGGAGGCAATAACTAATACCTAAAAAAATCCCACTGTAGATATGTCTCCTAAAGGCCACAGCCATATCCCCAGAAGCTCCATGGTTCTCTTCGTGTGATCAGTTTTCCACTTTATGGTAGGGAGAGGCAGCCTTCTCACATACGGGGCTTCTCAGGTGTGGTTTGTTGTTCTCTCGCTAAGTCATGTCTGACTCCATGAACTGCAGCATGCCAGGCTTCCCTGTCCTTCACCATCTCCTAGAGTTCGCCCAAGCTCATGTCCATTGAATTGGTGATGCGATCCAATCATTTCATCCTCTGCCACCCCCTTCTCCTCTTGCCCTCAATCTTTTCCAGCATCAGAGTCTTTTCCAATGAGTTGGCTCTTCACATCAGGTGGCCAAAGTATTGGCGCTTCAGCATCAGTCTTTCCAATTTCAGGTGGCTCACTGGTAAAGAATCTGCTTGCCAATGCAAGAGACATGGATTCAATCCCTAAGTCGGGGAGATCCCCTGGAGGAGGAAATGGCAACCCACTCCAGTGTTCTTGCCTGGAAAATCCCATGGACAGAGGAGCCTGGAGGGCTACAGTCTAGGGGGTCACAGAGTTGGATACCACTGAGCGACTGGGCACACAGGAACATTTATGTATTACTTCCTTACTTCCTGCTTGAGTAAAGAATTACTGTTTAGCATTACCATAAGTACCATCTAAAATTTCTGGCTGTATCCAAATAAATCCTTTACACAAAAGAGATTATTTTACTAAAGTTAATTCTCAGACGGGCACTACCTAGAAAGCAAAATAAGATTGTCTTTAATATTAAGCATATTAAAATTCAAAAAAAAAGAAGAGAGAAAAAATGCCCTTCACATTCAGCATGTAACCTTCCTGACCTTCTTATCAGGTGCAGGAAAAGTGCTACACTAGGATGTTTTTCTCTAAGCCATTTATTTGCCGTGGGCATCCCTGCTCTACAGTGTCTGGTATCCCTTGTCTGGATGGAGAAAGTGTATTAGGTTGCTGTTGTCACTTTCTTCCCATGAAGTAGATGATTTCTCTTGGGAGTCAGCTGGCTTTCTCATTTCACGCCGCTTTGCTTTTAGTTATGCCTCAGGCACCAGACAGTAAGATTGTCTTAGTCATTTGAACATTTTATTAATTATCTCAGATAGGATTCAAGCACATCATTATTATTCAAGGAGAATATTTTCTTTGCAAAATGTTTGACTCCTTTCCATTTGGATTACTACTATTTCCAGGAGTCATAGATCCATTATTGAAATTGATACTTTTCTGCGTTTGCCACTGTCCAGTAAAGGCTAATAATTCAATTATAAGCAAAAAAAAAAGATAAGTAGAAACTCCGGAATCATATGCTGCTCTGGCTGCCATTTTTATATGAAATGCCAGCACTGTTTGAGTTGTGTATATATATTGTGACTCTCTCTAAGAGATAATGGGATATGAAAATTTTTAAAGTTGAGGTTATTAGAGGTTCTTCATACAAGTTATGACCTCAATAATTTACTGTTTGCTTTTATAAACAGCTTAACTTATGAAAAGTATATTTTGTTTTTATTCCTTTTATTTTTTTCTATTGTTTTTAGATTGTTTCCATTTACATAAAGAGACAAACAGATGCTGACATCCAAGAAAGTTAAAAAGTCACATGAAACTTAAGTTTCACATGGTCACATTTTCACCTACTTTATTTAAAAAGCAACTTTTCTGGTGGCTCAGTCGGTAAAGAGTCTGCCTGTACTAAAGGAGACTTGAGTTCGATACCTGAGTCAGGAAGATCCCCTGGGGAAGGAAAGGGTAACCTACTCCAGTATTCTTGCCTGGGAAATCCCATGGACGGAGGAACCTAGTGGGTTACAGTCCATGGGGTCGCAAGAGTCAGACACGACTTAGCAACTAAACCTACCCACCTATCTTATTTAAAAAGAGCAAAAATGCCTTTAGATTTAGTAACACATCAGCTAGAGTGGATGTAAGATAAATTTGAGTTTTTAATTTCTCTATGTATTTGGAATCAGTACTATCATATCAGATCTGATGGTCTGGAAACATGTACTTTTCTGTGCCAACCAGAAAACAGCTGCTTCCTAGTTACATCTGCATAATTTCTTCTTGGAAATTGTTGGCTTGCTGTTTTAACATAAATTTAATACACTGGACCATGATGTTTCCAGCTTTTAACCTCACACTGTGTCTTTCCTCATAGACTTTTCCTGGTGTGACCGAGTTGAAATGACTGTGATAGGGAATCCAGAAAGAAATGGGTGTCCATCGAAGTTCTCTTTGCACTCTGGGAACATCTTTTTTAAGTGGTTTGCTGCTTACCATCACTTTCTACCTACAACAGAGAAAGGAAACTGAATTTCCTTTTTGTGTTTACAACTCAATTCTCATCATGTTATTTCCCAAAACAACACATTTGAGATATTTTCTGATTTTGTTTACTGTTTTTTCTAGCAAATAACTTTTCAAAGAACTATAGTGGAAAATACAACTTGTATATGACAGTTGTACAAGATTTTGGGAGATTTAGGGCACCATGTTTAGCTTTATACCACATGAATAACTGTAACCAGAAAGAGAATATGTCAGAAAAACTTTCAGGGTGGTACAGACAAGTATCGTTATGTTTCCTAGGACAGGAAAGTGGCTTAAACCCAGTGCAACAAATAGAATTCAGTTAGTTAACTCAGGCTATGCCACAAAGCCCTCATTTCCATTATATTTTAATTAGCTAGATACATTTTAAATTTTATATAAATAATATGTAAAATATATTAGACATGGACTTAATGCCATCACAAAGTATAGGACATTTTTGATGTATTTCTTCTTTAGGAAAAGAACTGAGAAATGCTCTTTTGTGGACTTAAAAGAATTTTAGTTTTGATCCTGTGAGTTAGGGACAGCATATCTCTATAATATCTCCGAATAGTACCCATTAAAGTATAACTATATTTCTTAGAAAGGGAAAGGTTAGTTATTTCAAGCTTAGTGAAGTGAAATTTGGGGAAATAATTTCTCTGAGGTAGTTTAGCACCTTTTAAAAAAGTAATTTCATATTTGTATATCATGAAAGAATTGACCATAAAGCGTTGAGGCACAGAGTATGCATAGAAAGAAAAAATCGTGAATGTTAGAAATGTCATAAAGATGACAGTTCATGTGAAGCCCGAGTAAAGATGTATTTCAGTTTCAGTATCAAAGGATATGATGACATGTTCAAATTTTAGTACTCAACAGAGCAAGCTCTCGATGTAGAGTCTAGAAATAAATTGTTATCTTTGTTTATCACCCTAGTCACAAGCAGCTTCATTAAACTTTCCCTCTCTTCTACATCCCTTGATAAATGTCAGCTCTTGCTGGTGGTGCAACGTGTCCTATTTTTTCCCCCCTGTCATTGAATCTCAGGCTTTAGCTGTGAAACCTGATGGTGAAGGGAAGTCCCAAGGCAACAGCTGTGCGCAGTCTGGAGGGAAGCCAGTCCAGATTGGAGGAGAATGGGGCCGATCCCAGGAGGGAGGGCTCCCGGGAAAAAATAGCACTGATGGACCTGCCTGTACTTAAGAGTGGTTGTAGAATTCTGTTACAGAGTTCACGAAAGATGCAGTACTGATGGGTTCAGAGAAAATGAAACAAATATAAAAATGGGATGAGGATTCACTTTATGTAAACAAAAAGCCACATTTAAAAGATAGCAAACAGTTGTAAGATAAGAGGGAAGGAGATGCCATTCCCCTGGTCTGAGCAGTACAGATGCCATAGAGATAATAAAAGTATACTGGAAGGAATGTGGGAATGGAAGACGGACTCACCTTCACATATGGAAGACTGGAAGGGGGAAAATTCAAAGAAAATACTATTATATACTATTAACTCAGTACTACTTAAGTACAGAGTTCAGCAATAAACTCTGTAGAGACACAGCTACCTCTTTTTGCTACAGAGAAATTTATCAAGTTGGCCTGTGGCAGGAAGAAGTTGAGTTTAGGCTTGCAGGCATTATTTTCAATCTAGAAATTTTCTTTTAAGATTAGAAATTATGAGTGAAACTAGTGTTAGGGATGTCCTTATTTAGCTTACTTTGAGTTGGATAGAGTTAAACTGTGATTTCACAGAGCTGAGTTTGTGTACCAACTTTAGAAGATGTTTGTGTCTCTGTGGGTGAAACTTATGACTCTCTATACAAAATTACCTTTATATATATGTACCTATTTTACAGAATTTAGGGCAGAATTCCACTGTTTTTGATATTGTAGAGATTTGTAGTTGTGACTGTTTTTACTCTGGAAACATGCTGGTCTTCTCTGCTGATTTCACGACAAGCCTTTGTTCAAGGACCCAAGCACAGCATCAACAAAACTCCACTCCTCTTCCCCAGAAGTTTTCTCCCAAACACAATTGTGTTGAAATTTCTAATTCCAGTTAATGATTTTCTTTATTACCAGGTGGTAACAACTTTTTCCGTAAGATGAGTGATTGCTGTAAAAATAGGAAGTAAAACTGGAGTGTACAGTGAAAGTTCCTGGAAAGAGAATGAGGCATGGTATGGATCCTAAGGCATATGGAGAGAAAATGAAGATATATGAATTAGAAAATGTGTTCTGGGGACCATAATTTGTGTTGGTAGTATTGGTACATATTGTTGGCAAGTTAGAATAGAACTAAGATTGTTGATTATTTAAGTTTGAAATAGTATTTGTTGTTGTTCAGTCACAAGTCATGCCTGACTCTGCGATCTCGTGAACTGCAGCACACCAGGCTTCCCATCTTTAACTGTCTCCTGGAGTTTGCTCAGGTTAACATCCTTTGAGTCAGTGATGCTATCCAACCATCTCATCCTCTGTTGCCCTCTTTTCTTGCCCTCAGTCTTTCTCAGCATCAGGGTCATTTCCAAAGAGTCGGCTCTTGACATCAAGTGGCCAATGTAATGGAGCTTCAGCTTCGGCATCAGTCCCTCCAATGAATATTCAGGACTGATTTCCTTTAGGATGGACTGGTTGGATCTCCTTGCAGTACAAGGGCCCCTCAACAGTTCTAAAGCATCAATTCTTCAGTGCTCAGCCTTCTTTATGGTCCAAATCTCACATCTGTGCATGACTACTGGAAAAATCCATAATTTTGACTATGTGGATGGACCTTTGTTGGCAAAGTAATGTCTATGCTTTTTAATACACTGTCTAGGTTTGTCGTATCTTTTCTTCCAAGGAGCAAGCGTCTTTTAATTTCGTGTCTGTAGTTACTGTCCCCAGTGATTTTGGAGCCCAAGAAAATAAAACCTGTCACTATTTCCACTTTCTCTCCATCTATTTGCCATGAAGTGGGACCGGATGCCCATGATCTTCATTCTTTGAATGTTGGAATAGTATAGAAATCACATTTTTATTCACGAAGACGTTGAATTCATTTGATTGTTTCTTTTATGTGGTGTCTGGGAAAATATCTGAATAGTCAATGTGGTTTTAAGCCTTTAATTATGCCAGTTCTTTAAATAGATGGTACAGTTAGATTAGAGGAAAAACTCCTTATACTCTGGAGTAATATTTCCATAAATTCTAGTAACCTGTTCATTTAGTGCCTCAACATCTTTTGAATTTAAATAGCAAATTCATAAGAAAGTAATAGGTTGGAGAAAGTTTTAAATTAGTGGATTTGAGGGCCTTTTGAGGGAAAAGAATACTCATAGAACAATATTGAGAATAAACAATATGTGGTGCTGAAGACTAAGAAGGCTTTCCTGCAGTGCTGGTAACTTTGGAAATAATTGTTTTTAAGCAGAAATGTTAGCTCTCTGAAAGCTGAAATTTTTGTTTCATTCACTGAAACATATTTTGAGAGTTTTAAGTACGTCGTGGTACATTGAATAAGTGCATATTCAATGAATGAATTGAGGAGTTAGCTGAATATTTTTAAAGGAAAGAAAACTTAAAGAAGGAATAGCCTAATCACTAGGAAGACAAAGGTTATAAAACCATAATTTCACATGCCTAAATGAATCTACAAGATTACAGAAATAAATATTGATCAACAGAGGAAGAATGGGTTTTATGTAACAACCAAGAATTGACCTAAGAATCTCAGAATAGGTAGAAAATAAGGTTTTTTTAGGTTTGTTTGTTTGTTTTAACTTGGCTTAGAGAACAATAAACTCTGATTTCTGAGGAGCAGGGTCTAACCTAGATATACCTAGTTTAAAGACAGTATAAAAATTAATAAAAAGAAAGCCTCTTTTAAGATAGAATCAGATCCCTTCCTCATCTTAACCCTCCATTGTGGTTTTAATTAGTGTTTTCCTGATGATTTATGGAGAAGGCGATGGCACCCTACTCCAGTACTCTTGCCTGGAAAATCCCATGGATAGAGGAGCCTGGTAGGCTGCAGTCCATGGGGTCACGAAGAGTCGGACACGACTGAGCGACTTCCCTTTCACTTTTCACTTTCATGCATTGGAGAGGGAAATGGCAACACACTCCAGTGTTCTTGCCTGGAGAATCCCAGGGACGGGGGAGCCTGGTGGTCTGCTGTCTACGGGGTCACACAGAGTTGGACACGACTGAAGTGACTTAGCAGCAGATGATTTTTAACTTTGAATAGTTTTTATAAGCTTACTCACCCATTTGGATATCCTCTTTTGTTAAAGCCTGTGTACGTTTTTCACTCATTTCTTTAAACAGTTTGTGTTTTTCTCCTTAATTTGTAGGATTTACTAGATTGGAATTCTTTTATGGAAACGTGCATGGCAAATATTTTCTCCTTTTGGGGGGATTTGCTTTTTGAATCTCTTAAAAGTATCTTTTACTTAAAACAAAAATTATTTTCAAATCTCAGTAAAATAAAATAAAATGGAGTCAGGGGACTTCTTTGGTGGTTCAGTGCTTGAGACTCCTAACTTCCACTGCAGGAGGTGCAGGTTTGATCCCTGGTCAGGGAACTAAGATCTACCACATGCTGTACAACTCGTCCATAAAATAAAATAATTTTTAATTAAGTTAAAGGAAATAAAACAGAGTCAGGCATCCCTGAAGTGGGAGCTTTCATGCACACACCACCTGTCACAGCTTTACGTTTCTGAGCAGGAATGTCTGATACTACACCAGGAGGAAGAAAGATTTTCTCCTGGCCCAACAACAGGCACAGTCAATGTAAGACTCTGCAACCCGGCAAATGAGAAGCCATCCCCCGCCCTGAAAGCTCCATTTTCCTTCAGTGGTCTTTTGTTAGATCAGCCACTCCTAACTTCCTTCTTTTCCTATACAAAGTAACCTTCCTCTCCTTCTTTGGCCAGGTTAGCCTGATTTTTGTTATAGCTTAATTATCCCAAATTGTAATTCCTCTGCTATTCCTGAATAAACTCATTTGCTGGTAAAATTATATTTTAAAGCTGTTATATTTTAAAGGTTGATACCCATGTTATCAGAGGCATCTGAATTCAGAAATAAGACATACCATTAGATTCTTTGGGGACAGTGTCCTTATCTTTAGCTTTTAATGCTAATAATAAAGGATTATTTTAACAGAAACCCACTTCTAAGTATCATTTATAATGATAATGAAATCTAAGAGCTTATTTCAGATTTTTATGTTGTATCTTAAGAGTTAGGATAATCTGTATGTAAACTAATCATTAATTCCTATCATATTGAAATGCCTTTTTTAAGTGATGAGGTGGATATGGTACTGAGTAGGTGTTTGATGTATAGATATTAATTACTCCCCTTTTCGAGGTTTAAATATTCTCATAACACTAAAATTTGGACCATCTTATTTATTTATTAATTAAGGGTACATGTATTTTCAAAAACATTACCCAGCTGGAATTCCCCTAAATTTTCCCCTTCAGTCTTAACTACTTTGACAGAATATGGTCCAGCCTTGTTTTGGGTTTGAGGAATTATTTTTGGCTGTCACTGAAGATCTTTATTGTATGATAGCTTCATTAGCTCTAGGTTGCTAGATTTCTGTGAGTGTTTCAAGTGACTTTTTCCTCTGGCTTTACTGAAAGTGGAATTACTTATTATTCAGGGCTTATGATACTCTGCATTCTCTAAGCATATTTAATACAGTAGCCTCAATGTTCAGTCTGCCAAGAAGTTATCCTGTGTTTTGCCATTTAAATAATTTTAGCTAGTTTTTCTTTTTTTATTCTTGGTTCTCATTGCAAATTTTCAGTCCAAATTCTCAATCGAAGCATGGGAGCAGTGCACAGAGCAGCTTCCTATGTGGCTTCGCCTAGCAATGCAAAAGATGTAGGAGATGCAGGTTCGATCCCTGGGTCAGGAAGATCCCTTGGAGAAAGAAAGGGGAACCCTCTCCATTATTGTTGCCTGGAGAATCCCATAAACAGAGGAGCTTAGCGGGCTACAGTCCTTGGGGTTGCAAAGAGGCAGACACAGCTGAGCACAGACACACCAGTGCACAAATTATCTTCAGTAAGTTCTTTCACTTCATTGTATCTGATCTTTGACTTCTTTATGACCTTTGGTCAGGAGGCCCTTTATTTCATTTGCTATATCAGCAATTTTTAGCCTTCTCATATTTTCCCATCCATCAGAGACCCCTGGGTCCTCATGTCAGTAACGGAATCCCGTGTCTTTACCATCCACCCTTGCTCTACCCATTGACAGCTGTGCTTCTTGATACGCCAGTCAGCCAATCCTATTTTATCTTTGCAGCATTCACCTCCCTCCAGTCAGCTGTTGTCAAGCATCTAGCCCTTCAACTCCAGTGAATGAGATCTTGGCTCAGACATTTTTCTGTCCTTCTCAGTGTCTCAGCAGTATCTTTCCCTACTGATCTCCCCACACCGTTATTGTGCTCTTGGCTTTGTCAATCTCTGCTGACTCCCGTTCTTCCTCTGGCTCATTTTTTTCTGCAGCCTTCTAAATACTGATGTTTATGAGTCCTCCTGGGTGGTTCATTTTCTCACAGTACCCTTACTAGGAAACCTCATCAATGCCTTGGTTTCCCAAAGGCCTGGCTTAATGAATCCTGAGTTATTAAATCCAGGCCAGGCCTCCAAGTACTTACTGGTCATCAGACTTGATATGACTCCCAGAATCTTGATAATTAGCTTTGTCCCTTCAGGGTAAGAGCGTGCAGTATATTGCTAATATTGTGCAGAGTATTGGCTTTTAGCTTTCATGGACATTTCCTCTAAGATGTATATGAGATTTCCTTACCAGTAAATGACAGATTTGGGCATCTTAGATTAAACACAGAACACGTAAGCATGGTATATGCATTTTTTATTTTTCCCTCTTGGTTTATTGTATCATTTATTTGGTGGATGAAAATCTATTTGAGGCAAAAGATAAGATTGTTTTCACCTTTTCTTAATGGCTCCTGGACTCTTGATTTCGTGCAAAGGAATTAATTGAATTTGAATGAATTCAATGCAAAAATATAGCTGTTTATGCAAAAGTACCCCCACCATCCTCAAGGGCTTTTGTTGTTTTGTTTTTCTTGGCTTTTCTGCAGGTTAATGACAACTCCTATGTAAGAATAAGATGAACCAAACTTAAGTCTCTGGGAAATATTCTTGTAGTCATTTTTCACACCTTGTAAAGAAATGAAGATATGCAGTCAAGGAAATTCTCTCTTAAAATTTGACTTTACAAAACGTTTTTCAATATTTTAACTTAAATATAAATTTTTTACAAAATGTTTTTTTTGTATAGTTGTGATATCAATGTTAGAATTACCATATTACACTGTGAGGAGATCTTCCATTTGTACTAATATTTTATAACTGGGAAGGAGAGAAAATTATATCATCTAGAAGCAAAGCATGAAAAACAGTCCTGATGTAGTACTATGTTAATTAACCAACTGCCTGAATGATTCAAAAATGGTAGGATAGTCTTATCAAGTGCTCAGATTCCAAGAAAACCCACATAAGCAGGCAGCAGAGGATGAGCTGGTTAGATAGCTGACTTCATGGACATAAATTTGGGCACCAGGAGAAGGAAATGGCAACCCACTCCACTATTCTTGGCTGTAAAATTCCGTGGACAGAGGAGCCTGTCAGGCTACAGTCAATGGAGTCACAAGGGTCAGACACGACTGAGCGAGGAAGCCACTACCACCATTGGGAGATAGTGAAGGCCAAGGAAGACTGGCGTACTGCAGTCCATGGGCTCCCACATGCTAAGACGTGTCTTAGCAACTGAAAAGCAACAACAAATAGTGGATTGTTCATTTGCATATGAGAACTGTTATTAAGATATCTTTTGTACTGACTTGGTGTACAGTTGACTTTTCAGTACAACAGCCCTGTCTTGCCAAAGAGATGACCTTCTGTATATAAATTTTACATTAGGTATTTTCTAAACTGAGCATGCAAGCAAGGCTTTGTATAAATAGCCAAGTCCTTGGTTAGGGAAATTTAAAAGCTAAGGCTTTGAAATATCCAGACAGTTTGAACATCAATCAAAAATGAAACATCTAGAAATCATGTAATAGCATGAATGAGAAGGATGTCAAGCCAAGAGTGGGAACCGACCTTATGCTTCTTTTGACGGAGAAAGGCAGACATGCCTACCTGCCTTGTGGAAAGGTGACCTTGAATAAACACTACATTAAACTGTTAAGTGGGTAATCTGGAGCTTTATATAATGTAAATCCAATGACCTGTTAGCCTGATTGCATTATTAGAAAGCCTGCTTTGGGCCAGAAAATAGCAAATCACTTATACTTTTCTAGATGATTCCAACAACCAGCTATTCTTATCAAAAATCGGGTGTTTCATCAGCATTTTCCCAAAACTATATTTCCAGGTTAAAACAACTGGGACTTCAGTATAATTTTACTTTGATCTACTTTTTAATCATCTTTACAATTTTGAATGAAAGACAGAAGCTGTAGTGTTTGAAATGAGAGATACCCTGAAATTACTGCTCTATTTGAAAGCCTTAATCATATATAATTTCCTCGTTTATAAATGTTAAATCTCAAATGAGAGATTTGCCTTCTTCAAACACGTTGTGTGTGCCTTTTCTGCACAACAAGGCCTTCCTTTGAAAGCTTGTTCAGACTTAGTTTTGATTCAAAGCCTGAGCTTTTGCATGCCTGGAATTCTTGCTCTTCAAAATATTTGCTCCCTGGAGAGGTCAGCTGAAGATGGAGTTATCATGTGACTATGGATCATTGACCCGGAAGATGTTTAGGTAACGGAATGAGCTTTGGCAGAGTTCCACTGCTTTCTAGTTGAGGGGAGCCAGGAAAGGAGGGCAGGGCTGGCTGTGTTCAGATGGGAAGAACTTGCTAAAAAATGTTTGAAACCTGAATGTACCTTCTTTTGGTGCTTTTGCCGTATTCCTTAGGAACATTTTAAACTACAGCATTCCTAAGTGGGCCGTAGCGTGTAGTGATGCATATTTAAGTGATCTTGCATCTAAACAAATGCATTCACCCTCTGCTTGGTGAGTAGAATCTGAATGATGCCTGTACTGTGTTAGAAAGGGACAGACGTTTTCATTACGAAATTCAGTCAAGCAGAAAAGTAGCAAAGTGAGCAGAAATTTTCATTTATATCCATGATTGAAGTTGCAGTGATGAAAATCGCTAGGTTCAAGAATAGCCTTGTTCTCATTCTGTTATATGACACGGAGGATTTGGTCAATACGGAAATAGTTTTTTGATACTTACAGTATTGAGGAAGGTGCTGATGGATAGTTTTAAATTGTACAAATCTTTTAACTGACCTTAGTTACCCCCACCCAGGGTTTTTGTATTATCTTTAAACAGACTCCAGTACCCCCTTAGTATCAAGTCCATGATTGACTTGTTAAAATGTGGGCTTTATGTTCCATTACCATAGAGAACCACAGTAATTCCTTTGCCTTTACTTGTGAGCACCAGCAGGTGTGGGGCCTCCCAAGTGACGCAGTGGTAAAGAACCCACCTGCCAACGCAGGAGACGCGAGTTTGATCCCTGGGTCAGGAAGATCCCCTGGAGGAGGGCATGGCAACCCACTCCATTATTCTTGCCTGGAGAATCCCATGGACAGAGGAGCCTGGCAGGTTACAGTCCAGGGGGTCACAAAGAGCCAGACATGACTGAGCATCTGAAAAACAACAGCAAATCTGCAGATGAAACAGAACTCAAGTAACTAGGGCCAAACCTAGATACCACCATCATAAGAGAGTGGATTAGAGAGTGGGATCAGGATTTTCCAGTTTCTCTGCTAAATAGTTGATGATGTACCTTTTGGTGTATATATATATGTATATAAGCTTTAATGGGGTAATTTGCTCCCCCAAGCCCTTTTCCTTGGAAGNCATAAGAGAGTGGATTAGAGAGTGGGATCAGCATTTTCCAGTTTCTCTGCTAAATAGTTGATGATGTACCTTTTGGTATATATATATGTATATAAGCTTTAATGGGGTAATTTGCTCTCCCAAGCCCTTTTCCTTGGAAGTCCAGAAATTCACTTCTTTCGGTTCTCTCAGGAGCAGCGAGCCCCGACAAACTGATTTACAGTAATGAAGCTAAACCTTGTTTACAAATCTAAGTGGCGGTTCCTAAGTCCACTGAGGGAGAGAGTCTTATTTAGCCAGATCCATCCCCAGTGAAAAGACCATGTGATTTTTGAAGGATGATTCAGAACTGGGTGATTTCTAAAACATATTTTTATTGAAGAACTTGATGAATCATGTATATATATATATTTTAATTATTCTGTGAGATGTTGTGTCCCTCTTCCCAGGTCGTGATTTGAATACGATGACTGAACTCCAGTCCTTTCTGCTATGCTTGAACAAAGCCCTGGGAATTTAGAGCAGTGTTCTCATGCCAGTGAAAGGTTGTGCTAATTCCAAATACCGCATCCTAGATAATTCCTGGCTAGCTCTTTTGTTAAATGCCGTGACATCTTTTTTCTGCGTCATTCTCTCCTTATCTACTTCCTCTTGTCCCAAATAGTTGTGCATCTTTTTAGGATATAATTTTTGTTTCTGGAAAGTTTTGAATTAGAACATCCCTGAAATACAGGGCGACATGTATTCCTCTGATTCTTAGGAGACACCCCCACTGTCTCCTAAAACTAGACATTTCAGGTCTAGGCCAGACACAGGAGACTGAGAAGGTACTTAAGATGCTCCCAAGGGACACAGTGTGGCAGTTGGGTATCAAGGGGTCTCCCAGAGAGAAAAGGCTTGGGCTGGAACAGCCTAGTCAGGGCATGGAGAACACGTGGAGTGGTAGCCAGTTGTAAGCACCGATGATGAATAAAGTGTCAAGGGTACTAGGGCAGACCAGCAGGAAAATGGAATGAAGCCAGTGAAACTCCTCTGCTAACCTTAGTGAGTGATGAAGAACCCAGGACCTGGGGTCATGATGAGCAGATGCATAGATGGAAAGGAGAGGGGAGAGCTAGAACAATGTTTTTTATACTCAGGAAATGGTTTACTGGAATTCTGAATTTCAGAACATTTTTATGTGCGACATGATCTGAGATCAATCTTCAGGATATCCATCTTACGGATAGTTGGAGTGGAGTAGAGAAGTGAGCCCCCTTGGGGCTAGACACATGAATCAGTGGTAAATATTTGGGGACAAAATAGAAGCAGAGTATAATGGGGAAGGGGACCTGGGTTCTACAACCAACTTGTCAGCAGGCATCACCCTTCGGAGCTCCCTCAATATGCTGAATGTTAGGTGATGCACAGTCTTAGAAATCCCCTGAGCCTTCATCAGAAAGTAGTATCGGACTTCCCTGGTGGTCCGGTGGTTAAGGATCTGACTCCTAATACAGGGGACGCGAGTTCAACCCCTGATCCAGGAAGAGTCCACACGCTGTTGGGCAGCTAAGCCTGTGCGTCCCGACCACAGAGGGCATCACCCTCCAGAGCTCACCAGCTGCAGCTCCTGAGGCCTGAGTGCCCTGGGGTCTGTGCTCTGAAACAGAAGCCCACGGACCTCAACTAGAGAGTAGGCCCTGCTCGCTGCAACTAGAGAAAGCCCGCACACAGCAAGGAAGACCCAGGGCAGCCACAGATAAATAAGAAAACGTTTTAAAGGAAGAAGGAAAGGAGTAGAACAGGAGCCGAGGAGGTGTCAGTGGTGGGAAAGGACCCGGATGAAGGGGAAGTAGTGGAGAGTAATGGCTACCCTGAGAGGTGCCTTCTCTCCCCGACTAGGCTCTCCCAGATCAACAAAGTGGATGAAGCCACCCAGGGTGACAGGTGAGTGAGAGGGTGAGAGGGTGAGAGAGGGTGGAGAGTGATAGAGTGATAGGGTGGGAGAGGGTGGAGAGTCATCTCCAGACTACAAAGCCAAGAGATCCTGGGAAAAACCAAAAGAGGGTGTGATCGTCAATGATGCGGTTGAACAAGAAGTGTACGATGAGAACTTCAAAAAGTGTGCAAAGATGAAAAAAACTGTGAAAGGCAGGAAGCTGGAAGGCCTGAGCACCTTCTCAAATGTTAAGAAAGTCTCTTAGTTGAGGAAAAACACTGCCTTGAGCGTTGTGCTTCCCGCAGATTCGGAAGACTCTGGAGTTGGGAGAGGAAGTTGATGAAACAGGTGAGGTAGAGCGTCCCCTTGAAGAAGTTGGCCCCCAGGGTCCTCTGACATCTTCCAAAGAAACGTTTGTCAAAGAAAGGATAAGAAAGGCTTCATCCAGCCTTATCAGGATCGTCAGGGTGCCCCCTGAGAGCTGCAGTGAAGCCATGGTGAATGTGAGCACATCTCTAGGGTTTACAAGGTGAAAGCACGGGGTGACTGTGAGATCCCTTACAGCAGGCCACAAAGGGAACGTGTCGTCGCCAAGCAGGAAAGACTGGAGTCCAAGAGAGCCGCTCACCAGTCACAGGAATGTGACCATGAGAGATCAAAAACCATGGTAGCTCACAAAGTAACAGAGATTCAAGGAAGATGCTCTAATACCCAGCAGAACCGCTGCTGCTGCTGCTAAGTCGCTTCAGTCATGTCCGACTCTGTGCAACCCCATAGACAGCAGCCCACCAGGCTCACCCGTCCCTGGGATTCTCCAGGCAAGAGCACTGGAGTGGGTTGCCATTTCCTTCTCCAGTGCATGAAAGTGAAAAATGAAAGGTAAGTCGCTCAGTCGTGTGCAACTCTTCGCGACCCCATGGACTGCAGCCCACCAGGTGCCTCCGTCCATAGGATTTTTCAGGCAAGAGTACTGGAGTGGGGTGCCACTGCCTTCTCTGACCCAGCAGAACTAGAGGAAACAAATTGCTGAGTCCCAGCTGTAAAGAAGAGCTAGATATTGTATCATCACAACAGCTTAGAATGTGTGATCTCTCTCTCTTGATTTGAGCTACTAAAGTTATTATACCAACAAACAAGTTATGCAAATGTGATATTCTAAAGCCTTTGGAATCATGGGACTTCCCTGATAGCTCAGACAGTGAAGAATCTGCCTGCCGTGCTGGAGACCCAGATTCAATCCCTTGAGTCAGGGAAGGTCCCCTGGAGAAGCGAATGGCTACTCACTCCATCATTCTTGCCTGGAGAACTCCATGGACAGAGGAGCCTGGCGGGCAACAGTCCATGGGGTTGCAAAGAGTAGGACACAACTGAGCATCTAACAGTTTTCACTTTTCACCTTTGAAACCATACGTTGTAAAACAGCAAATAAATTGTATGTGGGAAAAAAAAAATGTTGAATGGTGGTCTCTTCCCTTATATTGCTTCCACATAAGATAGATTTTGGCCCAATAAGGAATTGCTTATTGTTCTTTGTACAGTATTGTACAGTTCCAGGAGCTGATGGTTGGTTGGTATGGTATTGGATTCTAATCTAGTATAGTTGCCGAAAGCAATGTTCTCTGTGTGGGTGTCCAGCAAAGCAATGGAACTGGCAACTGAAAGGTCACCATGGAGAGGTGTGGAAACTGTTGAATGCTCGGACATGACTGATAAATATGAGAAAGCTCAAGCAGAAAGTTGAGGACAGTCTTCCTTTGTAATCAGTTGTTCAGAGAGGAGTCGATGAGAGGGACAGAATGACTAGCTTCAGACAGAGACTGGGAGGACAAGTGTTGCCTGAGAAGACATACTTAAG
This sequence comes from Neotragus pygmaeus, assembly GCA_006410875.1. NCBI lineage: Eukaryota > Metazoa > Chordata > Mammalia > Artiodactyla > Bovidae > Neotragus > Neotragus pygmaeus. The sequence continues at coordinate 513,645 of SJYV01006839.1, forward strand.
GAAGAAAGTGATACGGCAGAGAACAGGCAGCTGATCTGAGGGCTGAGAAAGAGACTCATGCATTTGTTGCTACCGACCTTGGAAAAAGAATTATTGGAGATCGTTTAAGTGAGGCCAGATGGTGATGAGCCAGAAAGAAGGGCAAGTCGGAGGCTTCATAATGACCGTCCATAACTTTGTTGAGAAGTTTGTCTGTGAAAATGCCTCTTCCTGTTTTGATTATAGCCTGCCTCACACGTAGGTTTCTGAGTAAGGTGTGTGGACAAAACACACTGTATGTTTTTATTTCTCTGTATAATTTAAGGTTTTGGTGATCACCGGTGGTTCTCTTGCGTCCTCAAGCATCAGCCCAATTGGTATTTTGTTGTCAATTATGTGGGTTTTTTAAAGCCCCATGATATAACCCTCATCAATCGCATCTTTAAAGCCCATCAGTTATGGAATTTTTTAGAAAGTCAGAAAGAAAGAGACATGTTAGGAGGAAGCCGCCAGTGAGGAAACTTGCATTTTCAAGAGATGAAATAGAGATTTTAACAGAGTATCTCTTCAGTATGCGCCTTTCACATCATATCTCAAAAATATAGAAGACTGAACGAGGCTAATGATGAGTAGATATGAAGGAAACCTTATTTAAATTTCTGCATTGGAATTAATTGCATGATCATGAGTACAAATTATAATATGAAAAGTGCAAAAAGAGAGATAAGAGAAGAAGCAATGTTTGCTGGTAAACAGAGTTAACCACAGTAACAAATTTAATATCCCTTTCAGTGATTAAATATATGATATTGTGATGGCATATAGAACTGTGCATATAGTCTTCCCAGTATATTCAGTCTTATGTTTATTTCTGCTTAGACCTGTTTCTTTGGAGTTAGTTTCCNAAAGAGTAGGACACAACTGAGCATCTAACAGTTTTCACTTTTCACCTTTGAAACCATACGTTGTAAAACAGCAAATAAATTGTATGTGGGAAAAAAAAATTGTTGAATGGTGGTCTCTTCCCTTATATTGCTTCCACATAAGATAGATTTTGGCCCAATAAGGAATTGCTTATTGTTCTTTGTACAGTATTGTACAGTTCCAGGAGCTGATGGTTGGTTGGTATGGTATTGGATTCTAATCTAGTATAGTTGCCAAAAGCAATGTTCTCTGTGTGGGTGTCCAGCAAAGCAATGGAACTGGCAACTGAAAGGTCACCATGGAGAGGTGTGGAAACTGTTGAATGCTCGGACATGACTGATAAATATGAGAAAGCTCAAGCAGAAAGTTGAGGACAGTCTTCCTTTGTAATCAGTTGTTCAGAGAGGAGTCGATGAGAGGGACAGAATGACTAGCTTCAGACAGAGACTGGGAGGACAAGTGTTGCCTGAGAAGACATACTTAAGGAAGAAAGTGATACGGCAGAGAACAGGCAGCTGATCTGAGGGCTGAGAAAGAGACTCATGCATTTGTTGCTACCGACCTTGGAAAAAGAATTATTGGAGATCGTTTAAGTGAGGCCAGATGGTGATGAGCCAGAAAGAAGGGCAAGTCGGAGGCTTCATAATGACCGTCCATAACTTTGTTGAGAAGTTTGTCTGTGAAAATGCCTCTTCCTGTTTTGATTATAGCCTGCCTCACACGTAGGTTTCTGAGTAAGGTGTGTGGACAAAACACACTGTATGTTTTTACTTCTCTGTATAATTTAAGGTTTTGGTGATCACCGGTGGTTCTCTTGCGTCCTCAAGCATCAGCCCAATTGGTATTTTGTTGTCAATTATGTGGGTTTTTTAAAGCCCCATGATATAACCCTCATCAATCGCATCTTTAAAGCCCATCAGTTATGGAATTTTTTAGAAAGTCAGAAAGAAAGAGACATGTTAGGAGGAAGCCGCCAGTGAGGAAACTTGCATTTTCAAGAGATGAAATAGAGATTTTAACAGAGTATCTCTTCAGTATGCGCCTTTCACATCATATCTCAAAAATATAGAAGACTGAACGAGGCTAATGATGAGTAGATATGAAGGAAACCTTATTTAAATTTCTGCATTGGAATTAATTGCATGATCATGAGTACAAATTATAATATGAAAAGTGCAAAAAGAGAGATAAGAGAAGAAGCAATGTTTGCTGGTAAACAGAGTTAACCACAGTAACAAATTTAATATCCCTTTCAGTGATTAAATATATGATATTGTGATGGCATATAGAACTGTGCATATAGTCTTCCCAGTATATTCAGTCTTATGTTTATTTCTGCTTAGACCTGTTTCTTTGGAGTTAGTTTCCGTGTAACCTCAGCTTGTCCCCATTCCACTCATCATTCCTTGAAAGATAGCCTTGATTTCAAAAACTTGATGCTAAGCTAGTGCAGTGGTGACCACTAGCCATCTGTGGCTATTGAGTGCTTGAGATATTCTAGTTCAAAGTGGTGTGTGCTATAAGCGGAATATACCCATCAAATATCAAAGAGTTAGTCTTGGCAGCAGGGTTGGTGGTGAATGTAGACTCTCTTAGTATTAACTTTTTACACTGATTACATTGTTGAAATGATAGAAACTGCACTATACTGGGTTAAAGAAGTTGAGAGAACAGAAGTCTGAGCTGAGAGAATGCACAGGAATCCATCTCTGACATGGGGATTGGGGGAGAGGGGACCGAAGACTTGCTTAATGGGTATAAAGTTTCAGTTTTGCAACATGAAAACAGTTATGGAAACTAGTTTCACAATAGTGTGAATCTACTTAATGCAGCTGAACTGTACACTTAAAAAATGGTTACAATGGTAAATTGTGTGTTATGTGTATTTTGCCTCCATTAAAAAGAAAAAGCTATTCCAAAAAAGGGTTCTATAATGCAATAACCTGTGACTTAAAAAAAAAAACAACAAAACCTTAATAAGATTAGTAATAATGGATTCTGTTAAGTAGACCTATGCCACCTGAAGGAATAGCTGAATCCAGTCACTTGGGAACTTGTTATAAAAACAGAATCAGCCCCATCTGGATTTGTCCAATCAGAAACTTCATTTTAACAAGATCCCCAGGTGATTCAAGGGCACGTTAAAGCTTGAGAAACCCTGCTCCAAATCATCTCTCAAAGTGTGGTCCATGAACTGCCTGAATCTGAATGCCTCTGGGGAAGTGTGTTTTCACATGCATCCCAAGCACAGGGATCCAGTCCAGGTCTTGGGGCCAGACGGGGATGGATCTGCAGTCTAATCAGGCATCCCAGGTGACTCCGAAGCTGAGTTTGAGAACCCCCCCCCCCCCGACCTGGAAAGATTATTTTCATAACTGTATCTTTGATGTTGGGGTAATTATAAATATGAGTAATAAGAAGATACATTATTACTAAAATCAAGAATATGAGTAATAACTCCATTAAAAAAGGCAACAGAGCAGAACACATAACTAATCTTAAGTGGTTTGGTGAGAAAGGCATGATCCAGAATCTATGGAATATTGTAATACTTTGCTGAAATAGTGAGCATTACATAGTCAAGGTCCAAAGTTGAAGCTGATTCTCTTTTTAACTAAGCAGAAACCCTATGAGGCTTCAGATATCTGTGAATTGAATTTGATCAGTGACTTTTACATTTCTAAGACAAGGTTAAACTTGGAAAGCAAAGAATTTCCTTTATAGGGTCTTCTCTGGGGGTCCCAGTGGTTAAGACTTCACCTTCCAGGGCAGGAGCTGCAAGTTCCATCCCTGGTCAGGGAGCTAAGCTCTCATATGCCTCTCGGTCAAAAAGCCCGAAACATAAAATGAAGCTATATTATAACAAATTCAGTAAAGACTTTAAAAATGGCCTACATCAAAAGAAAATCTTAAAAAAAAATTTTTAAGCATTTCCTTTATAATTGATAAATATGTGATTACTCAGAAACTCTGAAAGTTTTTATAAGAATTTAAATGCCACCCATGCACAAATTATTGAAACAGAAAATTTGCTAGGAAAATCTAAAACTAAGCTTTGTCTTGTTGTTTTAGATGTCATAGAAGAGAAGCCTGTGTTAGTAAAGATCTTTTATTTTCATAAACAGGCATATATTCCATAAAATTTCTTTTGCCTTCATTGCACTAAATCACTAATTAAGATGTTACAGTCAAGATTTTTCATATAATTTGTGTTCTATTAAAAGTAATATCTAAAGAATTAAGATATTAAGATACAATTTTATTAAAATACATACAATTTGAATTTATTTTTTATCTTCTTTTTAAATCAGTTTATTTTTTTATCGAAGGACAATTACGTTACAGAATTTTGTTGTTTCCCGTCAAACCTCAGCATGAATCAGCCATAGATATACATATATCCCCTCCTTTTTGAACCTCCCTCCCATCTCCCTCCCGACCCCACCCCTCTAAGTTGATACAGAGCTCCTTTGACTTTCCTGAGCCATACAGCAAATTCCCCTGGCTATTTTACATATGGTAATGTAAGCTTCCATGTTACTCTTTCCGTGCATCTCACCCTCTCCTGCCCTCTCCCCGTGTCCATAAGTCTGTTCTCTATGTCTGTTTCTCCACTGCTGCCCTATAAATACATTCTTCGGTACCATTTTTCTAGATTCCACATATATGTGTTAGAATACAATATTTATCTTTGTCTTTCTGACTCACTTCACTCTGTATAATAGGTTCTAGGTTCATCCACTTCATCAGAACTGACTCAAATGTGTTCCTTTTTATGGCTGAGTAATATTGCATTGTGTACATATATTACAACTTCTTTATTCATCTGTCTATGGACATCGAGGTTGCTTCTATGTTCTAGTTATTGTAAATAGTCCTGCAATGAACAATGGGATACATGTGTTTTTTTCAATTTTGGTTTCCTCAGGGTATATGCCTAGGAGTGGGATCGCTGGGTCATATGGTGGTTTTATTCCTAGTTTTTTAAGGAATCTCCATACTGTTTTCCATAGTGGCTGTATCAATTTACATTCCCAGCAACAGTGCAAGAGCGTACCCTTTTCTCCACACCCTCCCCAGTATATGAAAATGAAGCTTAAAAGTGAAAAAGTTAAAATTATCTTATATTAAAAAAATTTTTTTTTCTTTAACAGAAAGGAAAATGGTAGTTGCCAGGAGCTGGGGAGAGAAAAAAGCAGGAGTGTCATTCAATGAATATAGAGATTCCGTTTTGCAAGGTGAAAAATTTTTACAGATTTTTCCCACTATAAGACATATGTACCTAGCAGTTTAGTCACAAGTCATAACTGACTCTTTCCAACCCCATGACTGCAGCCCGCCCAAGCTCCCCTGTCCGTGAGATTCTCCAGACAAGAATACTGGAGCGGGTTGTCATTTCCTTCTCCAAGTAAACATCTTTTTAATGCAAATTCTTTTCAGTTGACAGTAATTTCACAGTTGTTGAAAGTCAGAATCTTGACATGGAAGTGAATAGTTATGTCTTATCAAAATCTGAGGTTGACCTTCAAAATTTTTTTAAGTAGGCATTACTCTCTTAAGTTTTAGATTTAATAAATTTTAATTTTAATTAATTAGATTTAGTAAAATTTATATTAGTTTGTATTATTTTATTAGATTTAATAAATTTTAATATTATTTAATGTTGATAAAAATCAAGAGGATATTCCAGGGGATTGCCATATACCCCCTCACCCAGTCTCCCCAATTGGATTGGCCNGCAATTGGGTCAAAAATTTTAGTGTTAGAAAGATGCTGTCCTAGTCCCGCTCACTTCTCAGACATCCATGCCATGTGCTCTGCTCAGCTCCCAACTGCCACCATCCCCCCTGTGTCTCCTCTGCCCCCTCTCTGTGCACCCGTTAGCCCTCAGAGAGTGTGGGAACCTGGGCACCCAGCCTGGCATGGTGCTACTCATTGAGAAAGTGGCATTGCTCTGCAGCACAAAGGTCTGGGACTACACTCGTTAAACAAGCTGCCTCGCAACTTCACCCCAGGCCTGGTAGTGCTAGTCTTCCCATGAAACTCGTTCCTGGCATCAGGAGAACGCTAGGTACAAAGAGAGCCTGAGTTCCCTCAAGTTCAGAGACTTTTCCAGAAGTGTATGGTGAGTGGCATGCAGATGTACCTGCTCTGTACCTTCCTGTGGAAGGCCTTGCCCTGGCCTCCTGACAACCACTGTTTTCAACAGATTCCAAGCTCATCACTTGGTCTCTGTGTGCTGCAGCAATGTTGCCTGGAACTTGGAGAAGTTCTGGAAGGTGCATCTGTGCCCAGCTATGCCTAGGGCTCCCCTCCTACTTCTGCTACCTGCCAGTCACAGTGATATCCTCTGTGTGGGTTTCATCCATATTTCTTCTAAACCTGCATGGAGAAACCACCTGATGACCAGGAAAATCCCCCTAGATGAATGTTGGTCCTGTCCATCCCAGCCTGCCCTTTCGCGGACCAAGCCTCCTTACTAATAAAGTGCTGGGCGTCAGGAAAAGACAAAAAGAAGCCATGTACATACACATCCTTTACAAGCAAAACTAGCACCAAGTTTCTAATACTATCTTATTACAAAAGGAACCAGGACTTCTTGAAGAAATGGCTGATTCTAAGACGGGGGCAAGAAGTTTATAAGTCTAAAGCATCTTGTAGTATCAGGAAATAAAGTACTTAAAAGGGAAAAAACTGCATAATAATGGGGTATGTCAAAGATACAGGACTCAAGTGAAAAAGTTCTCAATGACCAAAGCTGGAACAATTTGAGCTACAAAATAAAGTACTACTAGATTAAAACCCCAGGTATATCCATGAGTATATATTCATAAAAATAAATGAATAAATAAATGGGGTGAAGGGATAAATCTCTGCAGAATTCCAAATAGCTATGTAAATGACTTAGCCTCAAGGAAATACAATTATAACACGGCATTCATCAGGTGTGGGCTGTGTATAGTGATTTTCTTCACTATAGTGAAACATATACTGAATGGAAAAGGGGGTGATAAAGAGTAATTATATAGTGGGGAAATCTGACATACACAACTTAAGGCATGAAATCAAGGTCAGCTTGATGTCATGTTCATAGTAGGTATCCTTGCTATGATGTGATGAAAATGGCACTTTACTTCTATGTTCTTTCTCCCTATAACCTAATCTCATCATGAGATAAGCATCATATTCACATAGAGGGATATCTACAAAAGACCTGGCCAGTAGTCTGAAAAACTTAAGTGCATCAAAAACAAGAAAGCTCAGAAACTGTCACAGCAAAGAGGACCTGAAGAAGACATGACAACTAAATGTAATGTGGTATTGTGGATGGAATCATAGAATAGAGAAAAGACATTAGGTAAAAATTAAGAAAGTCAGAGTAAAGTATCCATGCATGCTAAGTCGCTTCAGTCGTGTCTGACTCTTACAACCCTATAGACCGCAGCCATCAGGCTCCTCTGTCCAAGATTCTCCAGGCAAGAATGCTGGAGTGGGTTACCATTTCCTTCTCCAGGGGATCTTCCCGACCATTGGCAGGCAGTTTCTTTACCACATGTGCCACCTGGGAAGCCCGAGTAAAGTTAGATTTTAGTTAATAATAATGTTCCAACATTGGTTCATTAATTGAACAAACATACTGTACTAAAGATATTAATAATAGGGGAAACAGCTTAGGATATTTCACAACGCTCTGTAGCATCTTCCCAAGTTTTATGTACATCTGTGCTCAGTCATTCAGTTGTGCCCGACTCTACAACCCTACAGACTGTAGCCTGCCAGGCTCCTCTGTCCATGAGATTTTCCAGGCAAGAATACTGGAGCGGGTTGTCGTTTCATACTCCAGAGGATCTTCCCTACCCAGGGATCAAACCAGCATCTCTTATGACTCCTGCATTGGCAGGCAGATTCTTTACCACTAGCACCACCTGGGAAGCCCATCTATACATCTAAAACTTTTCCGAATAATAAAGGTCAAAAAGTGAAGCCACAATAGAAGAGAGTATAGGGAGTTTTGTTTTTATGTTTTTAAGACTGAAGAAAGCCTTTCCAAGTGTGACATCTATCAGTCGATATCTGGTTAAATAAACTATGGTATATTTTGTAATGAACTACTATATAACTGACAAAAAGAATCAAGTATCTTTATATGATACAGCATCAGTCCAGTTCAGTCGCTCAGTCGTGTCTGACTCCTTGCGATCCCATGAATTGCAGCACGCCAGGCCTCCCTGTCCATCACCAACTCCCAGAGTTCACTCAAACTCACGTCCATCGAGTTGGTGATGCCATCCAGCCATCTCATCCTCTGTCGTCCCCTTCTCCTCCTGCCCCCAATCCCTCCCAGCATCAGAGTCTTTTCCAATGAGTCAACTCTTTGCATGAGGTGGCCAAAGTACTCGAGTTTCAGCTTTAGCATCATTCCTTCCAAAGAAATCCCAGGGTTGATCTCCTTNCCCAATCCCTCCCAGCATCAGGGTCTTTTCCAGTGAGTCAGCTCTTCGCATGAGGTGGCCAAAGTATTGGAGTTTCCACTTCAGCAGCAGTCCTTCCAATGAACACCCAGGACTGATCTCCTTCAGAATGGACTGAATGGTCCTTGCAGTCCAAGGGACTCTCAAGAGTCTTCTCCAACACCACAGTTCAAACGCATCAATTCTTTGGCACTCAGCTTTCTTCACAGTCCAACTCTCACATCCATACATGACCACTGGAAAAACCATAGCCTTGACTAGATGGACCTTTGTTGGCAATGTCTCTGCCTTTTAATATGCTGTCTAGGTTGGTCATAACTTTTTTTTCCAAGGAGCAAGCGTTTTTTAATTTATGTCCTTAGTTTTTACCTAAAATCCTTTCTCTGTTCTAAGATCCCATGTAGCACACCACGTGAAATTTACTTGCCATACGTAATCAGCACTCCATGACAGTCTCTCATAATGTCCCCACTGTTGGGCTTGGCAATTTTGAGGAGTAGTGGTCAGGCGTTTTTTTTTAGGATGCTCCTGGTGGAATTTTCTTATGCCTCGCCTGGAGTTATGTGTTTCTGGGAGAAAGACCACAGAAATAGATTGCCTTTTTCATCATATCATATCAAGAGCCCCTGTGATCAACAAGATCTGTCTCTGTTACTGTTGACTTTGATCATATGGCTGGGATAGTGGTTGTCAGGTTTCTCCACTATAAACCTACTCTTTCCCCCTCATCGTGTACTGAACTCTTCAGAAGAAAGTCACTAGGCATAGCCCACAAGTAAGGAATAGAAAATTTTGCTTCACCTCCTGAGGGTATAGATGATTTTTAATTCTACACAGGTTTGCCTGTTACCACCCATTTTATTTATTCAGTGTTAGTAACTCATAGACATTTTATATTTTGTGTTATAATCTAATACTACTTTATTAATTATATATATACACACACATAGACACACGTAATTGTTCAAGTTGTTCCAATTTTGGCCTTTGGGAGCTCATTCATTTGGCTCCTGTGCTTATTTTGAAATATCATCTTTTACTGTTTCCTCCACAAGATGCTCCAGACTCATATGTTTTAGGCCCCAATCCTAGAATCCTCTGTTTTTCCAAGGGACTCTAGTTCCTTTTATTGCAGAATAATATTAAAAATAGAGACCTGGGCACTGGGTGTGCTTGTTGCTACTAGAACATCTGCTTTTAGGTGCCTCTCAGAGTGAGGCATTATATTTGTGTAGTGTCCAGCTTGTATGAATATTTCTGTAGCTGACTATCTGTATCTATATTAAGCTAAATATGCATTCATCCTTATGGCTCCAACTCTGACCTGTTACTTCATGGATCTTTCTGGCTCCTCCCCTGGCTTATCTGTAAACTTCACTGACAGGGGCAAGCCTGATCCTACCATCCACCTTCTATTTACACAGTTCTTCAATTGTACACTGGCTGAGCAGTACCAGAATTAATTCATGCCTTTGCGAGGTTTTAAAAAAGCTGCACCATAGCTAAGAAATGTTTATTTTGTTCCTGTCTTTTTCACCTATGGCCTCTGCACTGATTTCATCATCTTGCATGCTCACTCAGTCGTGTCTGACTGTTTGTGATTCCATGGACTGTGTAGGATTTTCCAGGCAAGAATACTGGGGTGGGTTCCATTTCCTCCTCCAGGGGATCTTCCTGAACCAGGGATCAAACCTGCCGCTCCTGGGTCTCTTACATTGGCAGGCTGAGTGTTTACCATTGTGGCACCTGGGAAGCTTTCATGATTATAAGACTATTGTTATTCAGAACCTGGGTCAGACACTGTTTCTGTCTTATACTCAACCTGCCACTTGTGTATGTAAGCCAGACCTGGCTCCATTCATTAATAAAAAAAAAAATAAAATGAAAAGTCAGAGATAGAGTTTAGGAGAAACTTGTAGCTTTCACTTCTTTTGCCTTTTGCTTATCTTATCTGAGGCTTTGCCAATTTTCAGGAATCCCATTGCTAGAATTCTCCCTCACCCTTTCCTTTCACTCTTTGGAGACAAGGAAGGGAGGTTACACCTTGGGCAGAAATCCAAAGACCTGAAATGTTTCTAGCTAACAGCAATTTAATCTTTGTGAATTCACAGAAAAACAATTTATTCACTTAAGATATCTATCTTGAAGACTATACATGTGGTTCTAGAAACTTTGATTCAGTCTGTTCAGTCCCACTCCTACTCAAAACTTTAGGAGACTCAGTTTTGAGAAATTCTGCTCTCTGCTCTAACACCCTTCCCCACCTTTTCTCCATGAGCCGTGATTCACAGTCCCTTTGGTTTTACTTGTAGTACTTACTCTCTATTGTCTTCCTGAAATCATCTGTCTTTTGTAAAGGAACATAAAGAAACAAAAATACATTCCTGTCTTCAAATTTCATATTGTGGGAGACTCTGTATTTGCCTGATTAATATTCACTCCTAATTCTTCCTTTCAAAAAGAATTCCAGATTTTCCTCATTCATGGCGACAGTTTGCTCGACCAAAATTATTGTTTGCAAATTCCCTCACAGTTCAATGTGGCCAGATGACAGAGCTCTGGCGGATGGGATGTGGATACTGAGTGGATGTTCCTCCCAGTGAAACAACAAAGCTTTAACAGGGGGAAAAAAAAAACCCAGCAAACCTTTATCCCTTGACCTGTTCCTGCCTGGAACTTGAATATGAACTCTTAATATCTTGTGGCTATTTCATGATCACAGAGCATGTTGAGTAAAGCCAACACACAAAGGATAGCAGTGCAGAACAGAAAGATGTTGTTGAGTCACTCAGTCATCTCCAACTCTTCTGCAGCCCAGTGGACTGTAGCCCGCCAGGCTTCCCTGTCCATGAAATTTTCCAGCCAAGAATACTGGAGTGGGTTGCCATGTCCTTCTCCAGGGGATCTTCCTCACCCAGGGATGGAACCTATGTCTCCTGCAGTGCAGGTGGATTCTTTATCACTGAGCCACCAGGGAAGCCCTAGTGTAGAACTATAGGAATAAGCTAGTCTCTGAGAGCATCATGGGACAGCTGCAGCAGCGTCAGCCTTACGGGAGAGAGAATTCTATCAGGACTCAGAACTTTATGCTGTTTGTCATGCATTCTCTTTTGTGTTTACCATGCGTTCCATTCTGTGCAGTGGAATGCATTGTTAACTGCTTATATGACTTGCTAGCTAATTTAAATCTGGTTTTATTGTTCCATTGACCACATTGTAGATCATTATTTTATAGTCTAAAAGTGAATCCACTTTTATAAAAGCCAAAGAGAATTGGCCAAGTAACCCAGTTTAACCAGACTTTAAAAAACAGTGAGTTGAGTAACCACACTTGGATTGGAGTCCAGAGGTCCAGGTTTTCAGGCCAGCTGCACTGCCAACTGGCTCTGTGGGCCAGCCACTTGACCCGGGTTCTTTTCCTGTCATCTGCAAAATGAGGTAATTTGAATAAGACAGTCCTCTCAAAGACCACCTAAGAGCCAGTGGATCGATGCCTGCAGAGTCCCAAATGAATTCAGTGCTGTTGTTTACCTTGCCAAGACTTTTTAGCAAAGAAGCCAAGCAGAGATCTTGTTCCTTAGCTGTGAAAATTCCTTTTCAACTGGAGTGTGTGTAATATAAATTGTAAATGTTTAAAACAAGAAACCAGGTTGTGTGATTACCAGTAAATATGCAGTTGTATATTGAATTTAACTAATGGGATTGTTTTTGTTGTTTAGTCACTAATTCCTGTCTGACTCTTTTTGCAACTCTATGAACTGTAGCCCACCAGGCTCCTCTGTCCATGGGATTTCCCAGGCAGTAATACTGGAATGGGCTGCCATTTCCTTCTCCAGGGAATCTTCCTGACCCAAGCATCAAACCCATGTCTCCTGCGTTAGCAGTTGAATTCTTCACAACTAAGCAGCCAGGGGAAACTACTAGGATTGAATATGCCAAATTCCTAAAATTCAACATTAGCAGAAAGATGATTTCTCATTAGAATACTTAATTTAAGGTGGTCTCTTTCACTTGGATTCTGTTAATTTTTTTTTAACCTTAGGATCAAACCAAATAAAGAGAAATTTTGTTTTAAAATTAAACATGCTATGTGTTAAACAGATGGGCTTCCATGGTGAGTCAGTGGTAAAGAATCTGCCTGCCAGTGCAGGAGACCCAATTCAATCCCTGGTTCAGGAAATGATCCCTGGAGAAGGAAATATCTATCCATGCCAGTATTCTTCCCTGGGAAATGCCATGGACAGAGGAGCCTTGTACAGTCCCTCAGTTCACTTCAGTTAAGTCGCTCAGTTGTGTCTGACTCTTTGCAACCCCATGAACCACAGCACGCCAGGCCTCCCTGTCCATCACCAACTGCCGGAGTCCACCCAAACCATGTCCATTATGTCAGTGATGCCATCCAACCATCTCATCCTCTGTCGTCCCCTTCTCCTCCTGCCCTCAATCTTTCCCAGCATCAGGGTCTTTTCAAATTAGCCAGCTCTTCACATCAATCAGGTGGCCAAATTATTGGAGTTTCAGCTTCAACATCAGACCTTCCAGTGAACACCAGGACTGATCTCCTTTAGGATGGACTGGTTGGATCTCCTTGCAGTCCAAGGGACTCTCAAGAGTCTTCTCCAACACCACAGTTCAAAAGCATCAATTCTT
>SJYV01006839.1:548041-564507 GCA_006410875.1 Neotragus pygmaeus
GGCAAGGGTGGGGATGAAGCCAGGCTCGTGCTGCCAGAGACTGGCAGGTCCGAGAAACTCTCCTGAAACCTAGTACGGAGAGGCTCCTGATGGCTGGCGTTGAAGGCGCCTGCCCCACAGGCAGCCTCCGGCCAGCCCCGTGCGCCCGCCCGCCGCCGCTTCTCACGGGCCTCCTCCTCTTGTTCTGCAGGTAACGGGGAATGGAGACCAGCTGCCGCAAACTAGCGTCGGCGTGTGTGCAATTAGGTAAGAGTCGTTTCCTCCGCCAGGGTCACCCGACCCGAGACCGCGCCACGCGAGGGCGGCGAGAGGGCACTGGTCTTATGGCGAGGCCGCGCGAGGGGCGCTTCCCGGAGGGGCCGGCCGGGGCAGGAAGGAAATCAGAACCTGGACGCCGGGGGACTCGCCTAGTGGGCGGCTGTGGGTGGGGAAGGAACCGCGCGCCGCGTCTCCAAGCCTCGGGCCTCCTTTTCGCGGGAGCCGCTGGTAGCCCGGGAGGCGCGGAGACAGAACATCGCCCTGCGCCGGGTTGCCAGACGGCACCGGAGACTGGTCCGTCCTCTGCTCTTTCCTCTAACTGGGTCTCTGCTCTTTGTCCCTCTCTTTCCTCGTCCTGCCTCCCTCCCCATTCTCTTCGACACCCCGATACTTTCCCCCGCCGTCCGGGGCGTCTCTCTCCCTGCACGTGGGGCGGGCGCGCGTGGCCCAGGCGTGCAGCCAGCGGCCGTTGAATGCCTCTTCTCCAAAGACTCCGAAATCAAAAAGGTCGAGTTCACGGACTCTCCGGAGAGCCGGAAAGAGGCAGCCAGCAGCAAGCTCTTCCCGCGGCAGCATCCCGGCGCCAACGGTAAGACTTGGAGCGAAGCGCAGGCCGAGCGCTGGGCGCCCGCCTCCCGGCCTCCGGGGCTCGAGTGAGGCGCACGCGGGCGAGGCCGCCAGACGGGGCGCGCCTGCTCGGAACTTAAGACACTTGGCCTCGGGTTGGGACGGGAAGCAGCCGTCCAAGGAACGTTAATTCCTTTCCCGAAATTAGGCNTTTTGATGACCTAACATCATTAAAAAGGCTACGAATAATAAATGCTCGAGAAGGCACGATAAAAAGCGAACCCTCCTTTTGTTGGTGGGAATGTAAATTGGTGCAGCCACTAGGGAAAACAGTATGGAAGTTCCTTTAAAAACTAAAAATAGAAACCATGCCCACATGGTAACACACACTGGAGACTGACCTTGTAAAAGTAAGGAGTGTGAGAAAGTACTCGGTAATCCCTTAAAGTTTGTGAAAGGAGACATACTGGAAAGAAACCCTATGAGTGTAAACAGTGTGGTTGATGATTTGTTTCTCAAAAAGTTTTACAAAATCATGAAAGGAATCTCGCTGGACTCTATACTTGGTATTGACCTATATGGGGTAAGAATCTGAAAAAGTATGAATATATGTCCATGTATAACTGACTGGTCCTTCCCAGGTGGCACTAATAGTGAAGAACCCACCTTCCAATGCAGGAGACGTAAGAGACATGGGTTCAATCACTGGGTCTGGAAGATCCCTTGGAGAAGGGCATGGCAACCCACTCCAGTATTCTTGCCTGGACAATCCCATGGATAGAGGAGGCTGGCAGGTATAGTCCATAGGGTTGCACAAGAGTTGGACACAACTGAAGCGATTTAGCATGCACTATATGATCCAGCAATCCTATTCCTAGGCACATATCTGGAGAAAGCTCTAATTCAGAAAGATGCATGAGCTCCAGCAGTGCTCACTGCAGCACTATTTACAATAGCCAAGACATGGATGCTACCTAAGTGTCTATCAACAGATGAATGGATAAAGAAGATGGTGTGTGTATGTGTGTATAGATATGTGCTGTGCTAAGTCACTAGGTCATGTCTGATTCTTTGCAACCCTATGGACACCAGGCTCCTCTGTCCGTGGAATTCTCCAGGCAAGAATCCTGGAGTGTGTTGCCATGCCCTCCTCCACACGCACATGCACACACACACACACACACAANGGAAAAAGACAAATTGGAACTGCAAAAAAAAAAAAAAAAAAGAATTTGTTAGAACCTAATAGAATTAAGATATCAGGTCACTTGCCCCCACTTCATTTTTGAACATGTTTTTCTGTAAACCCTGCAGGCACATATGCCTTAATTCTCTTCTGGCAAAGCTAGTGAGCAAAACGAGAGAGATATTACATGACTGACCCCCTCACAAGCTGGGGGCCTGCCAGCTGATGGCTGCCTGCTTCCATAACAAGTCACAATAAGAATTTCACACATCCTGCTTGATACGTCCTTAGGAGACACCATATGACAGTTCTTGAAAAGGGAAAAAGAAAAAGGAACTCTGCTCCTCCAGAATAAAATTTCATCCACAGCTTAATGCACTTTGTTGATTGGTAGGTAGTGAGATTTGTTTTGGAAGATGAGTGTTATCCTATTGCTAATGAGGCATTTAGAGAAACATTCTTTATGGGATGAGCTCTGTTGAATGACCTCATTTGAAAAACAGGTAAGTCTTTTCAAGGATTGAGTAGAAACAAATCAGTTACTGTTCCCAGAATTTATTTGTAAGTAAGTCAGTGTTTATTTCTCTGCTGTTGTAATTAGAGTTTCCCAGGTGATGCTAGTGGTAAAGAAGTCGCTTCCCAGTGTAGCAGACGCACGAGACTGGGGTTCAATCCCAGGGTCGGCAAGATCACCTGGAAGAGGGCATGGCATCCCACTCCAGTATTCTTGCCTGCAGAATCCCATGGACAGAGGAGCCTGGTGGACCTTAGTCCATAGGGTCACAAAGAGTGGGACACAACTGAAGTGACTTAGCACATAATGACTGAGTTCTCAGGTGACCTCAGAATACCTAGATATGTGATCAGTAATGCAGCTTACTTATGTTAATAATGTATAGACTCCAGCCTCCTTGGGTAAGAATTTTTCCATGGGAAAATTCCCTTGAAAAACTCACATGTGAGACCAGTCACATATCCAGTCTAACCTTGAAAGTGAGTACCTGGAGATGCTCCCATCGGGAACAGCAGAATCTGACTAGAAACCGCATACTTCACGGGGGTTGAAGAGTTTTGTAGAGCAGAAAACTTAAAGGAAGACCCTCTAGTTCTTTGTTAATGGCCTCTGCCTCTCAGGACTATTTCCTTACATTTTTTTCAAAACAGAATGAAAAGACATAGCTTCATATGTTGAGAGTTGCAGGCATCAGTGACAATGTGCTGACAGGTAACCTCATACATCCTCCTGGATAATTAGATGATATATTTTTTTCTTTTCATTGAAAAAAGACACATTATGATAGATCTAGATGAGTGATTGCGTGTGCGTGCAACTCACCATGTCCTTCTTTGAGGCTGTATTTGGTAGCTCAGGATGGTTTCCTCGGTTATGTGGGCCGGGGAGGGGCAGGGGGTGGTGAACATGCATGTGTGTGCACATGAAACATACAATACCTTATGGAATTCACTGAATCAGTTCTGGTGAGCACCTTGCCCTACACTGCACTGGAAAAGCCAGGCCCGCATCAGTGACTCTCTGGGCACAGCGGGCTCTTTATACTAATATAATTTTTGTTTTTAAATTATTTTACAAACGATTCACAAAAATTAAAAGGATGATGAGCAATAACTTCATTTAGGAATTTTAGTAAGAATTAACATAGTGATATCTTAGTTTGAATTAAAACTTCAATACAGTTAAGCTAGATTTTTATTTCATCTCTTCCTAGTTTTGAAGGTAAGGATTTCTGAAATGAGCACTATCTTTTGAATAAAAGTAGCAGCTAATCAGAGAAGGCAATGGCACCCCACTCCAGTACTCTTGCCTGGGAAATCCCATGGATGAGGAGCCTGGTAGGTTACAGTCCATGGGGTCACGAAGAGTCAGACACTGAGGAACTTCACTTTCACTTTTCACTTTCCTGCACTGGAGAAGGAAATGGCAACCCACTCCAGTATGCTTGCCTGGAAAATCCCAGGGACGGGAGCCTGGTGGGCCACCGTCTATGGGGTCGCACAGAGTCGGATATGACTGACCTGACTTAGGAGCAGCTAATCAGCTGCCAGGCATGAACCCAAACTATAACCATCTTATGAATACTGATTCCAGGATTGAAATACATCTCTGCTCGGTTCTGACCTCGTACTTCCTGNCACCGTCTATGGGGTCGCACAGAGTCGGATATGACTGACCTGACTTAGGAGCAGCTAATCAGCTGCCAGGCATGAACCCAAACTATAACCATCTTATGAATACTGATTCCAGGATTGAAATACATCTCTGCTCGGTTCTGACCTCGTACTTCCTGGTCGTTTTGTTGCACCTGCATTTTCACTTGATAATTTTTAAAAAATCAATACTTTTCAATTTAAGAGTTCATAATTTTGTTAAAGAAAAAGCAGTGCTATCTTCTATTTTATAAATTAGAAAATATTTTCAAGTTTGGATTTATAAACACTCATGAACATCATTAATCCAGTCCTTTTTTTATACATTTTATGTTGGTTCTTCTCATCACTTTTAAGATACTCATGCATTTGGTATTTGTCTACTTCTGAACTGGTTCTGTTGTATAAACATCATAAAAATTTGTTGCACAGACATCATAAAGAAGGAAAGAATACTACCACATGTTTTTAACAATTTTAGCAATAGTTTCTGTTTTTGTTGCAAAATACTGAATGATGTCATCCTTCCTGTAGAATGACTAACTGAATGAGAATACCATATTTTCTTTTTGTTCTTAGAAATGCATTGCTCACTTTGCAGTTTTGGGGCTTGAGAAAATTCATCTAGACCATCATCATCTGAAGAGTCATGGTCTGAGGTTTTGCTTATGCAATCAATTTCAGCCATCTTCTGATTTGTCTAATAATTGTAACGTGTCTCCTTTCAATTTTCTCTTATTTTCCAGTGTGGAAAATGAGAATTTTTTATTTTCACTTGCATGCAGTGAAAGTCCCTAGACTTCTTTCATTGTCTTGTGCAAGATGATGCAATATTTTGGGAACAAAGTAATAAAACTCTGATAATTACCCTATTGCATCATCTTTCTAGGCAATTCCCTTATTTCTTTATATTCTTATTATTTGGTCTTCTTAGCACAGTTGAAATAATTAATGAGTAATGATGAAATAATTCCTGGGATGAGGAAAAAAAAATAGAAAGATTGTGGGAAAAAGCTTAGATATCAAAAAACTCCAGTTGATTGATGGTAATCACAACATAGAATGAGTTTCATTCCATTAAAAAAAAAATTTTATGAAAGTATGAAAATCAGAAATATGGACCCTTACATGTAGATAGAACTGCACAAAATGAAACTTAAAATGTAAAAATTATGTTCAGTGAACCCTGGTGGTAGGGTTAATATCCTACCACGTTTATTCAAAATATTGCATTTATTATGAGGCCTATGTGACTTTTATTAAATACTCGACCTAATTTTCTACAAGCCAGGTACTCAGTAAATATTTGAGTTAAATTGAATTGGCATTCATGTTAAACACACACAAAGACATAACTGATAAATCAAGGTTAAGCTAATTGGCCTTTAAAACAAAAACTACCAATGAATATCATTCCAGATATACAAGAATTAAGTGAAATTGCATCAGAAATCTCTAAAGCCAGAAATACTGGGGAAAAAATACTGAGGCAATAGGAATATTTATAAACAGCACTTTTATTGTAGTGCATTCATCTCAGACGCTAGTAAAGTAATGCTCAAAATTCTCCAAGCCAGGCTTCAGCAATACGTGAACCGTGAACTTCCAGATGTTAAGCTGGTTTCAGAAAAGGCAGAGGAACCAGAGATCAAATTGCCAACATCCGCTGGATCGTGGAAAAAGCAAGAGAGTTCCAGAAGAACATCTATNCATTACTTTACTAGTGTGTGAGATGAGTGCAATTGTGCAGTAGTTTGAGCATTATTTGGCATTGCCTTTGTTTGGGATTGGAATGAAAACTGACCTTTTCCATCTGTGTAAATTATTCCACAAAGATATGTCTTTTTTGGTAAAGAATGGGATTTTTATGAACAGAGAGAAATATACATAGAAATTACATGTCCCTTTGGTCAATATCTTGGCCATTTTAATGGTTTTATTGATTTGAACACATTAGTTGAATCAAATAAGATAGGGATGGATCTGATAATACAACCTTTGAGCCCATCATGTTAACCTGACTATTTATGAAAGGGAAATGATAGTCCAGTAGCCCCAACTCAAGGTTACATGTCAAAGTATAAAAAATAATGATGATAAGCTTACTTTGAGTTTAGGACAGTTGTGTCCATGGGTTCATCTGAGCTGTTGATGGAGTTCTAGTGTAAATAATAGGTATATGGTTTCATGGTGTGTTGCTCTGTCTTTCCTGCAAGAACATGTGACCCAATGAATACCTCGACATAGCCACAACCACTGGGAACATTTTGTTGTACCCTCTACATGGGCACCATTAAAAGAGATTTCTTTAAATCCATTTATCAGTCCTAGTAGGGAGTTGGGACTGACCTGTGTTTCAGAAGCAGAGGGTTGCTAATAACACTGGGTGCATCCCACTTCCAGTCATTTCGCAGAAAATTTAGGATAGACCAACACGACTGATGCTCAACATAAAGAATAAAATCTGATCATGATGACTATTGCAGTCAGCTTAAGAAGTTCTTACGAGGCTTGATTTGTGGGTGGCACAGTGCTAGGTATAGTTGAAAGTCAAATTAACTGTGGTCTGTGTGCTCCAAGAAATTTTCTCAGAAAATAAGCACCAGATGGTAGTGTGGAGGGTTCATTGCACAAACACATTATTTGTGGTTTGTGAAAACTTGTCATTGAATCATGGAGGAAGTTATGCCCATGTTGTCTTCCAGTTAGTCTGGCAAGTTGTCATAGCTTTATATGATCGCAGGCCGTTGTGAGATTGTGTGTCTATTAGTGAATCAATACTTTCTCAGTCTTTAAAATTGGTTCTGAGAGAGAGACGCTTCATTTCACTTTATATCTTGTCTGGATGTCTAGAGTTAAAATCTACTGAATATATAATCTTTCAGCTGCTTTTCTATCCTGCTTTTCAGAAAGTGGTAATAGATACTCAGGGTGGGGGGAAAGCAAAAACTTCGGAGGAGGGTCACAACGTGAATCATGCAACTGATAGGTTATCGCCATAAATCTCTGCCAGTGGATGAGTCAAAAGACTAGATTTGATAAATCAAATCTTTGTGGCTTTGAGAGCTGAGTGTCATGGTGCTGGGTTGGCAGCATCTAGTACTATGAGGCTGTAACTGTATCACTGAGCCTTGAACTGAAATATGAGAACTAATTTGGAAATGATGAACAGGAGAGGGAATTGGCTGCCAGCTCTGAGATCTTATTAAAAATGCTGAATTTCTGGATTGAATGAGCTTGAATAGCATGTATGTCAAAAAGAAAAACAAAACACTTCAATAGCTTTAACCAGATTAAGAGATATGTGGCCAAACCAGTGGGGTTTGTTTAGGTTTCTAAGCAAGTGATGGTTGGAAAAGAAGATGCCTTTGAAGTTCAGGGTTGGATTGCTGCCATCCCAAGCTACATCTGGCAGTGATCCTTGTGCTCACTGAGATCTGATGGTGCAAGCTGCCCAGTACTAGATATGGCTGAAATGAGAGGTGCTGGGGGATGTTTCATGTGTAAAAGTTGTTTGGATGGTTGGATTATTCAGTGCTGAGAATTTTACACTGCTGAGACATGGAAGGCTTCTTTGTACTCCCATTGTCTTTTATATTTAGATTTAATTTTTTTTTAATTTTTAATACAAATTTTAAAGGTTACTTTCCATCTACAGTTCAGTTCAGTTGCACAGTCATGTCGGGCTCTTTGCAGCCCCATGGACTGCAGCGTGCCAGGCCTCCCTGTCTATCACCAACTCCTGGAATTTACTCAAACTCATGTCCATTGAGTCAGTGATGCCATCCAAACATCTCATCCTCTGTCATCCCCTTCTCCTCCTGCCTTCAATCTTTCCCAGCATCAGGGTCTTTTCCAGTGAGTTAGTTCTTCACATCAGTTGGCCAAACTACTGGAGTTTCAGCTTCAGCATCAGTCCTTGCAATGAATACAGTCATTACAAAATATTGAATATATTTTCTGAATTATGCAATGCATCCGCGTGCCTGTCTTACCCCCAGTAGTTGGCCTCTCACTCTGCCAGCCCAATATTGACCCTCCTCCTTTCCTTCTCTCCTCTAGGAACCACAAGTTGTTCCCTATATCTGTGAGTCTGCTTCCTTTTTCATGCTATATTTTTTAAATTCTGAAATCATACAGTATTTGCCTTTATCTGTTTGGACTTCTTTTTATTTAGCATATGTGTGTGTGCTTACTTCTTCAGTTGTGTCTGACTCTTTGTGGCCCCATGGACTGTAGCCCACCAGGCTCCTCTCTCCATGGGATTCTCCAGGCAAGAATACTGGAATGTGTTGCCATGAGCTCCTCCAGGGGATTATCCTAACCCAGGGATCAAACACAAGTCTCCCATGTTGCAGGTGGATTCTTTACCATCTAAGCCACCTGGGATGATGCCTTCCATATCCAAAGTCCGTCCATATTACTGCAGATGGCAAAATTTTTATTCTTTTCTATGACTGAGTAGCTTTCCATAATGTGTGTGTGTCTGTGTGTATATATATATATATATATACACATACATGTCTGTATATAAATATATGTGTATATATTTTATGACTGAGTAGTGTTCCAGTGTGTGTGTGTATATACAAACACATATATCTCTCTATATAAAAATATATACACACGCATATATATCTATATAAATACACACATATATATGTGTGGGTGTGTTTTATGAATGAGTAGTGTTCCATAGTTTTCTTACACGTATCTATGTTTTATATATATGTATATATATATGTAAATATATAGAGACATACCACATCTTTTTTATCTATTCATCTGTTGATGGACACTTAGGTTAATGTTGCTATGGACACTGAGGAGCATATATCTTTTCAAATTGGTAATCAAAAGGCTATGGTACTGGCACAAAAACAGACACATAGATCAATAGAAAATGATAGATAACTCAGAAAAGAAGCCCGTAACCTATGCTCAATTAGTTTACAACTAAGGAGGCAAGAATATACAATGGAAAAAAGACAATCTTTTCAGTAAGTGTTGCTGGGAAAACTGGACAGCTACATGTCAAAGAATGAAACTAGAACATTCTCTGATACCATGTACAAAAATAAACTCAAAATGTGTTAAAGACCTAAATGTGAGACTAGATAAAAACCTCATAGAGGAAAACATAGGCAGAACACTCTTTGTAATAAGTCACAGCATTATTTTTTTTTTTTATCCATCTGCCTATAGCAAAAAAAAAGAAACAAATGGGACCTAATTAAACTTAAATGCTTTTGTACAGTAAAGGAAACCATTGAACAGAAAAACAAGGGAGAAAGTAGTTTCAAATGATATGACTGACAAGGAATTAATATCCAACATATACAAACAGCTCACACAATTCAACATTAAAAAGGCAGGCAACATGATTGGACAATGGGCAGAAGGATTAAAAAGACGTTTTTCAAAAGAGGAAATATAGATGGCCAACAAACATGAAAAGATGTTCAACATTACTGATTATCTGGGAAATGCAAATAAAAACTACAATGAGATATTATCTCATACCTGATAGAATAGTTCTCATCAAAAAGAGAACAAATAGCAAATGTTGGCAAAGATGTCCAGAAAAGGGCAACCTTGTTTACTATTAAAGGGAATGTATGTTTGTGCAGCCACTGTGGAAAACAATATAGAGGTTTCTCAAAAATAAAACTAAAAATGGAGCTACCATATGATCCAATAATTCCACTCCTGAGTTAATATCCCTCCAATGTCTTTTAACTACACTGTCCAAACTTCTTGGATTACAAAATAGTTTAAAAGGAAGGAAATACAGATCCTTAAGCAGGTTTCTGGCAGTAGTAGCCCTCAAACACTAATTCCTTGTTGAAACCAACATCTGGATTTAGTTATCGTCAATGTAGAACCCCTAGTTTAAATGGAATTCACCATTGTTCACATCTCAGTTCAGTTCAGTCACTCAGTCATGTCCGACTCTGCAACCCCATGAATCACAGCACGTGAAGCCTCCCTGTCCATCACCAACTCCCGGAGTTCACGTCCATCGAGTTGGTGATGCCATCCAGCCATCTCATCCTCGGTCATCCCCTTCTCCTCCTGCCCCCAATCCCTCCCAGCATGAGTCAACTCTTTGCATGAGATGGCCAAAGTACTGGAGTTTCAGCTTTAGCATCATTCCTTCCAAAGAACACCCAGGGTTCATCTCCTTTAGGATGGATTGGTTGGATCTCCTTGCAGTCCAAGGGACTCTCAAGAGTCTTCTGCAACACCACAGTTCAAAAGCATCAACTTCTCGGTGGTCAGCTTTCTTCACAGTCCAACTCTCACATCCATACATGACTACTGGAAAAACCATAACGTTGACTAAACGGACCTTTGTTGGTAAAGTAATGTCTCTGCTTTTTAATATGCTATNGCTTTCCCCACCCCAAGACTGATGAATCTCTCTATAAAAGTTTTTCCCCAGTTGCTCTGGATTTCTGTTCAGCTTCTCAAAATGAATTCCCCTGATTATTCTTTTCAAGACATCCTCCTCCCAACATGCTCAGTCTTAGCTACCTCTGTATTTAGCCCTGACGCTCATCACACTGTTGCTATTTTACTTGCTTATCGTCTGTCTGTCCCCCAGTGGAATGTAAGCTTCCTAAGGGCAGGGACCTCCTTAGCCTTTTCTCTTTGAGAGCCTTAGAATCTAGCCTGGTCCACTGTATGTACCTGGTAACATTTTGACTGAGCTTTTATTATGCTACTGTTTGAAAAATAGTAAAATGCCCTGGTTAATCCATACTAGAGAGTATCCTGTCAAGGAATTTTTTACATTGATCTTGGAATTGGGAAGCAGATTGAATTATGCTTCTAGGGCATGAGGGATGTCAGGGAGGAATGGCATAATTAGACCTCGGAAGGCCAGATTCTGTTACTAGTTACATGTGGTATCGGAACAGAACATATTAGCAATGCAGAAAGTAAGTGGCCATCTGCTCTGTTATCTGTGATCTTTTAAGAAGGGTAGCTCTTCAATTTTAAAAAGCAACAACAGGGAGACAAATAGTTTTTCGAGGCAGAAGCCCAGTGTATCTCCCTTTGCCTGGAAAAATAATAAAGCTATAATCCTTTTCTGCTTCACTGCCCCCACCAAAAAACAAACAAACAAAAATGTATAGCACCATTGTACTTACTGGAAATGGAACAACAGTGCTTCCCAAATTTATGTATTTGTGTCCTAAATTTCTAGTCCTTCAGTTGCAGCTATCTACTGGAGGCTTCTGCAATAGATTTAAAGAATCTAGCATCCAAATTCCATTGTGGTCAAAGCTGAACCCATGCATTTCTGTTCCTGGCCATCCATTCCTGGCTGTATCCTCCATTGCTGTTAGTAACTGTTCTCCACCCAGTCTCTCCCTCTGGAGACATCAGCTTCCTCCATCCAAATAGCTACCAGTTCTGTCGTATTATTTTCTCAAAGCTCTCACTTCCCAAATCCTCCTCAGCTAGACTCTTGAAGAGCCTTCTCCCCTGCCCACCAGTCACCCCAATCCTATCTGTCCTTCATACTTCTGCCAGCTCATACCTGTTGGAATGCAACCAGTCTTGCCACTCTTATGCTTAAAGCTTTTCTACATGGCTCTGTACCACTGTCAAATAAGGGCAAACTCCTCAGTCTGTAATACAGGGTCCTTCCTAATGTATCCAAAGCCTGCATTCTGCCCACTTAGTGATGGTACCACCTGAGGCTGGGTGTAGACAGATGTACAGGCAGTCCTTGGAGATACGATGGGTTGGGTTCCAGACCGCCACAATAAAGCAAGCATCGTGACAAAGGGAACCACACAATTTTTTTGTTCCCTGGTATATATAAGTTGTTCGTACTATACTGTAGTCTCAAGTGTGCAATAGCACTGTCCAAAAAAAGTGTGCATACCTTAATTTTAAAAATGCTTTATTGCTAAAAATGCTGCCATCTGAGTCTTCAGCCAGTCGTTAACTTTTTGCGGTAGTAATATCAGAGATCACTGACCGTATATCACCATGACAAATATAATAATAACAAAAAGATTGGAAATATCGTGAGAACGACTGGACTGTGACACAAATGCTGTTGGAAAATGATGCTGATAGGCTTGCTGCCACAACCTTCAGTTTGTGAAAAATGCAGTATTTATGAAGTGCGATAAAACGAGGTCTGCCTGAATCTAGTTCTTCCTGGGAATGGAGGCCCCTCCCTTAGAACCTAGGGCAAGACGAGGGCTTAAAGCAGTTTCTGCTTGTGCTGGAGGAAGGAACAGCATTACTTGTCATTGCTTCCCAAGTAGAACTACTTATTTTTTCACAGGAGAGATGAGGGGGGAACCACAGAATCAGAGAGCTTCTCTCCTTTCTAAAGAGCAGGTACTTCAAAGCTGTTCTCAAAAGAAATGTGAGGCTGGATCTTCCTTTGTGACTTTTCTAAAGGGCTTTGTGGCCATTTCATGCACGAAACATCTATAGCTTTTTATTAGTTCCTGTGTGTGTAGACAAAATGCAAAAGGATGCTAGGCACATAGCCTTTGCTGAACCTGTTCAGGGCATATTCCCTTATTAGTACTTTTCTTCTTCTTTATTGAGATACAGTACATTTACAATGTTATATTAGTTTTAGGTGTACAACAAAGTGATTCAGTTATCACTTCAGATTCTTTCCCACTGTACGTTATTGCAAGATATTGTGTATAGTTCCCTGTGCTATACACATGACCTTGTTGTTTATCTTTTATATATAGTAGTGTGTATCTGGTAATCCTGAACTCCTAATGTACCTCTTTCCCACCTCCCAGTAGCCCTCCAATCCCTGAATCTGGCAGATCTGCTAGAGAAGGAAATGGCAACCCACTTCAGCATTCTTGCCTGGGAAATCTCATGGACAGAGGAGCCTGGCAGGCTACAGCCCTTGGGGTCTCAAAGAGTCAAACACGTCTTAGTGACTAAGCAGCAAAAACAGCCAGGAGGGTGGGGAATTCTGTCTGTTTTATTCCCTGCAATAACTTCAGGGTCTGGAACAAACTTACTGGAACCTAGAACCCACTCAAATATGTGAAATGACTAAGGATCATATATTGTCAACTTTCTATCCTAAATACACACAATCAGATCTTTGGATATGAGGAATGTGCTCATTCAGAGTTTTCTGGCATAATGTCTAGTTAACCAAGGTTTTGTTTCATGTATCAAGATTTTTAAATGACTCTGAAACTTTTTAATCACCTTAGGTGCTTTTCTTTAGTCCGGGTTGGTTCATGAAGCTATCAGGAAAAGAATCTGCTTTTGATTATATATGGCTTTTCTTGCCTCCGAGATAGTCATTTAAAAAAGCAATTTTGTCTCTTACAACAATTATATTCCAACCTTAATATTTCTTAAGTCTTGCTAGAATATAATTTTCTCCCTTTCCACATATTTTTATGATTAAAGTTAAGACAGCAAGTATACTAAATACTTCAGGCTATGTCAAAAATCTAAGAACATTTTTCAACAGAACCCTAATGACATTACCTCACCTACAAAATTAACAATATTTTTTAAATATCATCAGATAGATTTTTTCTAAACCTGAGAACTGGTCTTCTCTGCTTGTTTTCCACACCAGATCCCAGGCAGGACCAGACCTAGCATCTTCCATCCTTAACTCTTAGGATTCAGAACAGCCCTTTTAATATCATGACACCAAGTTAACAAACTATACCAGTTTTCTTAGAAACTCCCCATCCTCTGATTTGTCTTATGTCCTTGAGGTTCTATTTAGATTGTTTCTGGGTGGAAACAATATTCTGTGTGGAATATTTTTCTTATTATGAGTATGTGTTGAGAAAATGAAGAAAAGATCAATTGTTTTTCAGATGTTCTAAATGAATGCTGCTAGTTACATCAGGGAGAAGGCGATGGCACCCCACTCCAGTACTCTTGCCTGGAACATCCCATGGACGGAGGAGCCTGGTGGGCTGCAGTCCATGGGGTCGCGAAGAGTCAGACACGACTGAGCGACTTCACTTTCAGTTTTCCCTTTCATACTTTGGAGAAGGAAATGGCAACCCGCTCCAGTGTTCTTGCCTGGAGAATCCCAGGGACGGGGGAGCCTGGTGGGCTGCCGTCTATGGGGTCGCACAGAGTCGGACACGACTGAAGCGACTTAGCAGTAGCAGCAGCACTTATATCAGACCTTGCTTTAATGCTTCTCTTATCTCTTTGCTGTTCTTGTGTTTTAGACACTCACTAGATTAAACAGGGCAGCCTTTAAAAGTTGGTATGAGGCAAAGTTGCTTTTATGCTAACCTATCATTATTATAATTTTCCTTCAATTTTCTTTCATTCCTAGCATCCTGCAGTGAATACCATTTGTCTTCTGAGTTGCAAGAACTTTAGTAACTAACACACCCATAAATTTAACACTGCATTCTATTCATATTAGTAGACCACAGGGTGATAGAATTCTGAAAATACAGTCTGTCACATAGGGTTTTTGAACTTTGTTGTTGCTATTCAGTTGCTCAGTCATGTCCGACACTTTGCGACCCTGTGGACTGCAGCACACCAGGCTTCCCTTTCCTTTACTATCTCCCAGAGTGCTCAAACTTGTGTCCATTGAGTCAGTGATGTTATCTAACTAACCATCTCCTCCTCTGCTGCCGCATTCTCTTGCCCTCAATCTTTCCCAGCATCAGGGTGTTTTCCAGTGAAGCAGCTCTTCACATCAGGTGGTCCAAGTATTGAAGCTTTAGCATCAGTCCTTCCAATGAATATTCAGGGTTGATTTCCTTTAGGATGGATTGGTTTGATCTCCTTGCTGTCCAAGAGGCTCTCAAGAGTCTTCTCCAGCACCCACAGTTCAAAAGCATCGATTCTTCAGTACTCAGCCTTCTTTATGGTCCAGCTCTCACATCCATACATGACTACTGGAAACACCTTAGCTTTAACTAGACGGACCTTGGTCGGCAAAGTGATGTCTCTGACTTTTAATATGCTGCCTAGGTTTGTCATAGCTTTTTTCCCAAGGAGCAAGCATCTTTTAATTTCGTGTTGGTAGTCACTGTCTGCAATGATTTTGGAGCTCAAGAAAATAAAATCTGTCACTGTTTCCACTTTTTCCCCATCTATTTGCCATGAAGTGATGGGACCAGATGCCATGATCTTCGTTTTTTGAATGTTGTGTTTTAAGCCGGCTTTTCCACTCTCCTCTTTCACTTTCATCAAGAGGCTCTTTAGTTCCCCGTCACTTTCTGCCATTAAAGTGGTATCATCTGCATATCTGAGGTTGTTGATATTTCTCTTGGCAATCTTGGTTTCAACTTGTGAGTCACTCAGCTCAGCATTTCACGTGATGTACTCTGCATATAAGTTAAATAAGCAGGGTGACAATATACAGCCTTCACATGCTCCTTCCCCAGTTGGGAACCAGTCCGTTTTTCCATCTCAAGTTGTAACTGTTGTTGCTTGTCCTGCATACAGGCTTCTCAGGAGACAGGTAAAGTGGTTTCCTGAACTTTAAAGATTAAGTAATTTTGTATTCCCCTCTCTTAAGATCTTTCCTAGGACTGCCTAACATCTGACTCTTGTTTTCTGATAAAGAAAATCAAACTGTGCTTGTAGTTGTCAGAGATTACGTTGATTTTGAGTGTTTTGAAGGAATATTTCTGTGGGATTTAGTCAGGCATTATTCATTCATTCACACACCTGGACCGGGTATTGCGCCACGCACTGTGCACGTGGTCTTGCCTTTATTTCTCTCTCACGTGGTACTTGTTGTAGGTCAGGTGCTCTTCTAAGTACTCTGCAAATTTTAACCCATGTGTTTTCCATCACACCCCTGTGAAGCTTCCTGTTACAAGTTTGCCATTTACAGATGAGGAGGAGGCAGCCCTGAGAGGTTCAGTAATTTGCTCATGGTCACAGACCTGAGATTCAGAAGCAGGCAGTCAGGTCCCATACTTCATACTTTTATGCATTCTGCCATACTGAAGAGCCCAGCCTCCTTGGACCCTGCATGCTGCCCTCTCTGAAGGAGGCTAGAGGCAGAGATCACTGTGGTTTCTGCTGTATTAATAGAATTTTGGAACTTGGACCTCCTAAAGCCCATGAGGACTCTCACTTTATTTCCTCGTGTCTCGTGTGTCCCCGGATCAGGACACAGCCTCCCATGCTTCCCATCCCCTCCTCACCCCCAACCCACCATCCATGCCAGGGGGCGGCAGTATTTCTGTGAAGAGCCAAATAATATTTGAGGCTCTGCAGGCCATGTACGGTCTCTGTCACATATTTTTCTTTGAGTTTTTTTTTTTTT